>JBAIZZ010000387.1:123812-153207 GCA_037355905.1 Heliconius aoede
AGTAGTATTGAATATTACATTAAAAAACTTACAATGACATTACTTGATTTTATAATCATATCGATTTAACAAGACAGTGAGATCGAAGTGTTTCAACACCAAATTTCCATTGATTGCCCTGCTCTTGCTTGCGGGATACAGCGTGAAACTAAAAAATAAAGCAATAACATCAATAGATTTTTCCACATATAAATAGAATTGCTTATCTTCACAGACTTTACCGATTTAGATGCCCGTTATTTTTGATAGGGCGTCGCTACGAAGTTAAGAGCTACATGAATAAAAGAATGCCTATAAAGTAAACTAAATGAACTCTATAAAGTTACCGCGCTTATTACGTGAAGCACGTATACTTTCATGATTCATATAATACTAATAATATTATAATAATATTGCGAAATAAAACGTGAATCAGTTTAATATATTTTTTATGTAAATATATTTTTACATTTATATTTTTTTAATATGTTATTATTATATTTTTTATATAGTAATAACATAATTTATATTTATTATAATATGTTATTATTATATTTTTTATCTTTTGTTTGTCAGAGTAGGAAAATGAAAACAATTAATCTGCCTACCCTGCTATGTGCGGGATACAGCGTGAAGCTAAATTATAAGAAATAGACACTAAATTACATAATTGTTACACAATACAAAATACAGTCCGTGCCAAATCAGATAGAAGCGTTAAATTTATCAACAGAAATCGAGTAATCCTACCGGTCACCTGCCAATTATACGGACTTTATATATTGATTCCCTTTCTCGTATACATTCGGATTGTATGATAATGTAAATGCATGTTTATTTACTTTCATTTGTTGTCTTATCTGAAGCAAGAGTAGGTAAGTAGGTAGGTAGGTAGAGGGTTGCTGATTCAAATCACACTCGAGAAATTTTTTTTTGAAAAAAAAATTGACATTTAATTCCATCATTATAAATGGCTCGTGCTCCCTTAATTAAGAGAGGAATAAATGGTTTTATCCCACTAATATTATAAATATGAAAATTTGTGAAAATGGATGGTTGTTCTATTTTCATGTAAAAAGTACTAAACTGGGTCAGATGACACTTTACATAACATGACATGGTATTTCGAACTTTTTTAAAGACATTGAAGCGTTCCATAGTATTGTAGATTTGTAATTTGTTAAATAATTCCGATAGTTAGAAAATAAATAATAGTGTAGTTTAAGCGGGCAAAGCCGCGAGCGGGTCGCAATTTAATTTATAATGATTCACAAACAAACCCACGAACATCGGTTGTATAATAAAAATGTATCGCTGTGCTACCATAGCGCTTTACTGTTTTCCCTCTATATAAATATCATAAAACAATCCACATTCCGCCAATTAATAAAAGCTACTCTCTGAGCTTTTGAAACGCAAACAGTATAATTACGCTTTACACTTCGCGAATGTATTAATGTCTGTAATAAATATGGGGCTTTCGTCTGTTTAAGTTGTTAGTATCATGAGGTAGTTGTTAACTATGTTAGGTCTAAGCACTGCTATTACTCTAATGAATCTATTTTCTTTATCTCTTTTTTTTTGAAATAAATTATATAAGATCACTTAGTTGTCCGTCTCTCCGAATATCAAGATCATGTTGAGATCGCGTGGAATAATATATATAATAAATTATTATACATAGAGAAAATCATTTGACAGTGTGCCAACGATGGCATTATTGATGTTTAGTGTTAAGGCGAATGCGTCATTAGGATCTGTGCCCGCTATTCTCATCTTGTTCTACACAGATACTTAACTGATTGAGTAGTGTATTTTTTTTTAATTTCATGCACATAGCAGGGTAGGCAGAGCGAACCTGGGAAAATAGTGTTACTATTAAATTAAGGTACTTAATACTAGATTCCCAGGTTCCCTCTTGCCATACTGGTATACATGGAATATAGAGGGAAGCTAAAATGTAATTGCTTTGCTTTTTATATTAAGTAACCCAAAAATGTATATACACAAAAAAATATATATTTAGATCGATTGAGATTAGAAGGTACGAGTGTATGCAAGTAACGACAATATTTACACAAAATCCTTATTTATTATTAACAACTTTTACTCAATAACTTGAGGCTATGCCAAAAAAACATTAATAGTTTCGTGTGAATTAGTTCACGCTATAAGTTGGCTAAGAAGGGTTTTGAAACAAAAATTCTAATATTAATTTATTAAACATACATATTGTGCAAATTAACAAGGCGTATAGGGCACAAGGTGTGACTGTAAACGCGATAGGTTGCGGGTTCGATTCCCACTCGAGGAAATGAAATATATATATATTTTCGATTCATTGCACTGGTGTCGAGGCAAATCGCGGCGTTGAGTTCCGTCAACAAACACGCAATGCCTTTAGAATACGGAGAAAAATGGAGAACGGAGTGTCTTAACACTAGGCTCCCTCTACCTACCTTGCTGTGTGTGACATATAGCGTGAAGTTAAAAAAATACCTAAATAACTCTTATCATGGCGCAGCGTTCGTGTTTATGGTTCCTTTTTTTACTCGGGGAAACGATTCTTTTCCCACTTTATTTAAATTTCTTTGCTCTGGTAAAATGACAAATCCCGATGTTGAGTTCTGCATACTATTCGCGAGAATTTCGAAAATTTGACTGTGCGTGGTGAATCGCCTGCATTTTAAATGGCATCGAATTAAGGCTGTTTACCTTCATATTTAATTATGCTTGGTATTTATAACTTAGTACGTTAATTTTTTTCACTGTTCACTGAACAAATTTTCAATATCCCGCTCTTGTTTTCTCGTTAAATAGAACCGACAATTCTGTGAAATATCTAAATCATACAAAATTATAACGTTACGCTTAAATCGTATCATATCCTGTTACACCTAACAGATCCTTTGAGACACTAATTAGAGCTTCCCTTCGTATATGTGAATTACTTCATTCATTCGCTCACCCATTTAATATGTATGAGACACTCGAAACTCGAGCAAAGAAAACGAAGTAAGCCAACTCAAGTATCACTCAAGAGTTGAAATTTTACTACGTAAAAGTTTAACTGTAGTTATTAAGGTCCAAAGACAATGTACAGTCAAATACAATAGAAAATCTATTGTAGTGCAAAATGTCTCATTGTTTCTTCAACTATTGTCGCTCAGCGCTAACTAATGGAGACTGCATTGTCTTAGTCTATACTGACTCAGCTATCAGACTGAGTCGGTACAGTGTGGGTTGGGGTTTTTAATTACATTGAATCTTGTGTTACGTGATATTCTTTTGGATTAGTAATGACTCGTTTTCTTCAACATTACGTATTTTTTCATATACGTGACATGAGTACAAACATACTAAATTCTGTACTACTATACTTAATAGTAAAGAATTAGAAATTAGTAGACATAAGATCCACATCAAATGTTCCTTATCAAATAAATAAAATATTCCTTATAGTTTCGTAGTGGGCAGAGAAAATCCAATAATATTCCTAGTGCTATAATATGTCATTTGTTTTCCCAAAATTATAAATATCTCTATTAAAAATACACATTTGAATTCAGTTGCTTTGCTTTTATTACGGTTTTAAAAAAATATATTTTTAGATTTTATAGAAATCTAAAAATATAGAATATAGTTCTATTCATATTATCTTTAAAAAAATCTCATTGAACATCCTTTGTCGATAAAAGCGCTTGCGATAATATATTATTTATATCCTCTAACATGACCTGTTTTAATTACAGTGCAATATTTGAAACGAACGAACGTATTATAATAATATAAAAATGAATTCCAAAATTATATTATTTCTGAGTTATTTAATTATAAATGTCAACTGTGGACTTCTAAATGATGTTCTGCGACCCGTAGTGAATGAAGTTAATGAAATAAGTGAAATCAATTTAATTAACGCCCTTGATGAAGAAACACAAGAAGTTGCCGATAATTTGGAAGACTCGTTACTGAGGGTAGATGTTGTATATACGTTTTTAACTAAAACCGACCAGAAAAGTAAAAAAGATCCAGCAACAGACAGAAAAGAAGAAAAACACAGTAAATCGGAAAATAAAGTTATATTAACAACTGAAAGTATTGTAAGTGAAGGAAGTGATAAAAATGATATGAATATTTCAACTGATGAGCTCGTAACTGAAGTTACTAACGAAAGTAGTGAAGGAGTACCGATAGCAAAGTAGATGTCAGTTTTCGTTGGAGGCTGTCAGAAAAGCGCCGCTAGAGCTTTAGAAAAAAGTTCCCAAATAGAACTCTAAAATAAAAAATAAAATGTTATATACAAATACTTACAATGTAATAATTTACTTTTAACATTGTTTACACGAGTATAATACTAAAATATTATGTTTCTTAAATACTTTAATACTTCATTATATTAATAAGTATTATGTAAGTCATATTATTAAATGATTTGTGAGCAATTGTCTGATTTTTATTGTATATTTTTTAGCTTCACAATAAAAAAAAACCCTAGATTAAACACTACACTCCGCACTCCGCTTTCTGCTCTAATTTTAAAGATCGAGACCGAAGAGCGAGAATTAAGTACTCTTACACTTTTCCTTTTTTTCAAATACATATACACATATTTCGATACAAAAGAATTTAACTCCTATTAATAATATCGTCTTTTTTCAAGAGCAATGATACGAAAGTTTCATTTCGCCGAATGGCGATCGAACCCATAACCACCATGTTGACATTTATATGTTTTAAGTGTTTAACACCCATTAATAATATCGTAAACATATTATGTAATACGATAAAACTTATAAAAAAATACACCTGAATCTCAAAGGAACAGAATTCAATCCTTTTACGTGGAAATAAACGTCGTGTGGCGAAGCTCAGATGTAGCGATAAATCTGTGTTACTCCAGGTGAAGTACGATACGTGGAATGTTCCATTGCTGTGGATGTATAAGGCAAAGTGAACTTCTGATTCCCTTTCGAGTTGTAATCAATCGTTATTTACTAAACTTCAGCCATTATTTGTGGCATTGCTCTAAACAATTTATATTTGTAGTTAATAATAAAAGTAATTTAAAAAATAAGCAGACTACAATTACCTATCATTTATCCGGTTACTGATATACATGTATGCACCTCTAATAATGGGCGAATAGGTATCCCAGTCTCAAAAACTACTAAACCGGTTTTGGTGAAATTGTGACTACAATAACATTGAACATATTTTATTAAAATAAAAAAAAGAACGGTCTTAATCTGAATATAACTTTTAATTTCTCAATAATTGGACAAAGTCTTATAATTAAGTAGATTAAATGCAATTGAACATCAGCGACACCCATTGAAAGTATAGTCCAACAATATAGAAACGTCAGCAATCTGACATCAAAGTAAAAAAAAGAATATCTTTTCTCTTTCGCTTTGACTCAGCTCTTTTGGATGTCCGCCAGTGGCCAGTCATTTGTCTGATGTACCTATCTACTTTTGTGCCAGTGGATATGCTATCTGCTTTTTAGTGATATATGAACTTTTACTATATGGGTAGAGGCTATCGTTCCTGTGAGACAAATAATACTCACGCTTATAAAAGTGTGAAAAAGCGACATAAGTAGCTTTTTATTTTTTTTCTGCTTCACGCTGTATCCCGCATAAATCAGAATAGGCTATGGAAACTTATTTTAAAGACACTCCTTACTCTAGTTTCCGCCGAATTTCAAAGGAATTGCGTGTTGAATTGCGTGATAACTAGTTAAATATAACCAACGAAAACATACTAAATACAAAAAATAAATAAAAGAATAATACCGAAGACACGTCACGTGTAAATAATTCAGTTTAACACAACGATGAGCTTTCATTATTTTCATAATGAAATTCAGAATAAAACTTATGCCAACAATGAATGACCTTTGTAGGGAACGTAAATAAGCACTTAGTTTAGATAAAGATTTTTTATTTCATTTTTACATTTTAACGACGAAGTGAATATAAAAAGATGTAATCCAGATGTTTTCTCACTTTTTTGTAACTCAAAATGTATGTTACAGGTTAAACACATTATTTTTTCTCTTTTTATGATGTGAATAAAATCAACGTTATGGTACTTATTTTTATGTTTTTAAAAAACTTTTAGTTTTCATTTTCATGCTACATCCCGCATGTACCAGGGTAGGCAGCGGGAGCCTAGTCTTAAGTCACCCCACTCTCCACTTTTCGCTGAATTCCGGAGACATTGTGTGTTGAGTGGCGAACACCAACACCACGCTAACTAATATAAGCATACTATCGTATATAATACTGTTTTGCTCGGAACTGTTACTGGGACACGCGACCGCAGATGTAGGTCTAAGGGGCCCCTTTACAGTAACTAACAATCCTTCACTATTCCAGCCCAATATGGCAATATACCTCAAAGGAAATAAATTACTCCTTTACAATTCAGTTACAAACATGGCATTCTATTAATGAACAATGATGTCATAGCATACTTGCTGTAGTATATTACATATTATAGGTAAATATAAGTTAACGTAAATAGACGTTATTTTTATAATTTTGTCTCTACACGCTGTATCTCGAATATACAATAACAGGTTAGGCAAAGGGAATCTAGTGTCTAAGCACATTATTTCTCACGCACCGCCGTAGTTTTGGGACATTGCGTGAGTGAACTCACAAAATAACATAAATGTTATAGAGTAAAATAGATAAGCGCCAGCGTGGTGCATCTGGTAAAAGATCGATTTTTTATTAAATTATGTAGGTAAATTAAATGTTAGGCTATTCAATTTACTAATGTAAATTGTGCTTCAAAGTTTATTCTTACAATTATAAAAAGGCATAGCAAATATCCTGCACTTCAAAGTGGCGCAGCGTTAAGTTCCACCACTCAACAGTCAATACCTCCAAAATTTGGGGAGCGGAAATGTCTAAATGAAGAACAGTAACTAGGTTCCTAGGTTCCTAGGTTCCTCCGAACATACTCTAGTTATTTCGAATGTGTTGAAAAAATAGACTACACTTAATATCTCACGTGTACCAAAACATCTCTGTGTACCTATCACTTCAAAACCGTAAGGTATTTTCCAAACTACTTTATAGGTAAAAAGATAAGTTGGATCGTCGTAGACTGAAAGACTCTCAACACAAGTCCTTTGTGGAACATCTCTAGAATACTTTGAGCGACGCAAACACTTATCGAATGTTTGCCGAGGCCTCACTCTAAAGATCATTTTTGGGTAAAACGGTATAAATGTTCTTACAAAATTGTACGCAGCTATAAGAAAAATGTGTTTAAACTACATTATGTTACCTTGTTAACGTTACCTACCTTGTTACTTGTTACCTTGTGTCGGATCGGATGAATTCACTAACATTATGAGGTTGTCGTGACTCAGTGGGAATGGGCTTATGTTCGTTTCCCACTTGTGGGGCTGAACTATTTTCATTTCTACGCTCTGGTAAGTAGTACGTCTTAACACAAGTTCTCTTGGCATATATAGTGCGACTTTCACTTTTTTCTTGCGTCACGTTGCAAGGTAAGCAGAAGGAACCTAGTGTAAAGACACTCCGACTCCTCTATCATTCGTCGGATTCTCAAGGCATTAAGTCGTGAGTGGCTGAAATAAGCGCTGCGCTCTTCCTAGTTACCATAGAAAACCTAAAATATTATATATTTCCTCGAGTGGGAATCGTACCCACAACCTTTCACATTTACAGTGAGATAACTAAACTGTACAAATATCCTACCCTGACGTAAAAATAAATAGGTTTCCTCGAAACTAGGACCATTTTTATATATAATTTTACAAACATTATCCGCCATAAAAAGCCTTTGAAATATGATTTACAATTTCAGCTATTTTTAACAATTACAATAAATCATAAGGAACAGGGAACCCAATTAAGGTAACTAGGCCATGTAAGTGCACATGTTCGCATGTCGCGTTAAAAGTCTATTATTTTGTCAAGATCATTTTCGTTAAGGTTCCTTAAGGAGGTTTTATGGTGAAATAATTTTCTAGAATTCATGGAATTTAGCATAAGGTGAACACTTTCAGTAGTATATATAAAAATCATATAAATATAATATAACAAAAATAACAAAAAATATATAAATAAAATTATGAATTAATATTTGTTTCAAAACCATTTAAACTTATATTCGTAGTTAATTTCTTACAAAATTAATGCGTTCGCAAACTTAAATCTGTTAATATTTGTGAGTTATAGTTTCCGTTGACAATAATAAAACAAAAATGGGTTTTGCGCGGCGTTGAGTTCAGCCACTCAACTTGCAATGCCTCCAGAACTCGTCAGAAGGTGAGGAACGGAGTATTTTAACACTAGGGTTCCCTCTACCTACTCTGCTGTGTGCGGGATATAGCGTGAAACTGAAAAAAATGGGTTTTTTTAACTTCACACGATAGACAAATATAGCCATAAATTAAATTTCATTGATATTTTAGTCCAATGAGACATTAGGTGTTACATAGTAGATCGATACACAATTTTAATTCTTTCATTGGAGGTTGAACTCACTACTATCTAGAGTATCTTTACAAAAACACAGTTTCTGTGCGCTAATTATATAACTAATATTTTAGAAAGTAGACTGTGATCAGATCCACAAATGGAGGGACCATCATTAATTACACCAACAGTCTATACATCCGTAATAATATTTACACAAATCCAATTTACTTCTGGAATTCCAAAACAAAACAACAGAGCAATGAGTGGCAAACATATTTGAAAGCTCTTTAATAGTTTAGGCGAAGAGTAATTGGCTATAGTGGGTAATGGTTATTCTATACATTTCATACACCGTTTCAAAGGTTTAAGCCAGATTATAATGTCGGCAGCAAGGCAGCTGAATAAAGCAATACATCGTACACGAAAACCAGATAGGCATCAGCTATTAACACTTCAACGAGACCTTTCAGCGTTCGACCTGGAAGAGATTTTGATGAAAGAGATTTATATTTTTATAAGCGTTTTTTGGATTTTTTTTTGGGACATGCAAGCTAAAGTTATTGGGCGCAAAATTGGGCACAAGTGGGTTTTTTTTAATGTGTTTTACAGTTTTATAGTACAAGACAATATTTAAAAAACAAAAGTATAATTAAATTTGGTATTCATTTCGTTTCAAAGTCATGACGATGCGCTTCAAGAGCTTCAAGAGCATCACCTCTGATGATATGGCCACGTTTTTTTTTAACACTCCTCACTCCCTGGAGTGCCCCTGCAATTTATACAGGCGACACAACAGTTTATTGATTTTATTAGTGAATATTATATTAGTAATAATATTTAATTTTAATGTTTTTAAAACATTCACATAAAGTATAGAATATTTTAAAACATATATAAATTTAATAGTAATGAAAATATAATAATAATATAATGTATACATTTTATTTATGACATAATATGACCACGTTGCGCGCTGCCCTAGGAACTATGTAGAAGGAAAAGCCTTCCTATGTTTTTCTCTGGACTCCAGATGCCCATGAAAGCGATGGATCGATATTGTGATGCAGGATATGAGAGCTAATTGACTAAACACTGAGAATGGGAAAGATCATGAAAAGTGGAAGTGGAGTAGAGTATTTCGGAAGGCAGACCCGGGCAATAAAAGCCGCGACTATTGCCATGTAGAAGAATAGAAGGTTGAGATAGACACGTTTAGCTTTAGCTGGACTATTATGGATCTACATCCAGTGTTCCAGTTTTTAAAATAAATTATACACTACTATAACACCAGATGGCGATGAATTATATGAAAAGTGTTTGTTGCCATATATCAATATTATTATGTTGTATGTGGTGACCATATTCTCAAAAATATATTATGTAATAGATTTTAAAGTATTTGAAAGGCATATAAAATAATATATAATTTTAAATTGATAAATAAACACAGATTTTTTTTTATTAAATACATATAATAATAATTTTGTAGAAAGATAAATCAGCTTACACAACAAAAGTATCTTCACAAGCGAGCGCTTCACGACACGACTCAATGGACGTGTTTTTGGAAGGAAGCCAGTGGCCGTGGCCAGTATTAACTTGACAGGCCTTGTATGCTAGAGCTAGCTATCTCGGCTTTGAGTACGAAATTTTTGGTATACAGAAAACATTGTGAACTATATATATATATTACATAAAGTACCTCTGTTATAGATTTAAAGATTAATTCATTTTGGCTATAAAACTAAATTAGTTTATAATCGAGAGAATCAGTTCTGGACTAGCCATTCAAAAATGCAAGAGTTGCACGTTGGGTAATGTGAATCTTCCACAGGTTTCTAGAGGGTATATAAGTATATAGACTCCTTCTATCTGCTAAGCTAAAAAATCATTATCGTGAGTTGGATTCAAGCCCACAGTCAAGATACACTGTCAAAGTCGATCTATTTACATAAATAAATATATTTACACTTACAAGTATATACTTTTACATTTTAAACCGAAAATAACACAACTACTATTAATTATTTTACTCAATTGAGCACTATATAGAGCATCATCCATCTTTCACGCGGGCTATCACAACAGGTAGTTTTTATTACCGATGTATCGTGGTGGTATAATTGAAATATACTTAGTTTTGTTCAATATTAGTAACAGTAGGTTCAAATTAAATTCAGAAAAATGAAGAGAAGAATTATTATATAAATTTTATTTTCATTAAAATTTAGTTATTAGTAATTCGGTCAGTTATGGCGCAGAGGCAAAAAGTGTGACTCTAAAACAGACTGGTTCTAGGGTCGATCCCCACTCGAGGAAATGAAATATTTATTTAAACTTATATGTCTATTTCTTCGTTTCTGGTTTCGATGCGAGGCGTGGCGTTGAGTTCCGCCAGTCAGCACGCAATGCCTTCAAAATTCTGCGGCTCAATTTAAATGAAAATTACCTAAGTTTAAATGGAAAAGAAACAATGAACTAAGTTAGAAATTACTAAGTTTTTACGATTATTATGTTTAATTTATTGTTACTTTCTGGCGAAAATCATATCGTATTTTCTTAATATATTAAATGAAAAGTTTCCTCCAGAGTGGAACTTGAACACACATCTGTCGTGTTAACAGTTAGACGCCATTCTGCCACGACAATCAATAAATTTCTGTCTCAAATAATAACCTCACCTTAATTCTCCTTAAATAATAAAAAAATTATAAAATGTTCATCTACAGCCTTATTATTCTACGACAATATTAAACAACATTTAAAAGGCAAAAAAAAAATACTCAAGCGTTTAATTTTTCAGTGGCTCCATAATTTAAGTAAAATTTGGTCGGCCACTTAAAATTCATCATACGAGCTTACATTTACTAGGACAATCTTTATTTCTTATTCCCCTAATTTACCAAGTTCATTTTACTTTTACGAACACGGGACTACTGCGCGGTGTAACCGCTTGTTTTATGTATGTATGAGGTCGACATTGTCGTCTGTCCAGATGTAAAGGTAGGCTCAGCATTTATAGTGCTTAATCAAGTTGTGATAAAATTTGGTACATTTTTTTTTTTTTGGGGAAAAATTGTATTAATTAGTATTTTTTTACTTTATTGTGATGGATAAATTTTACGATGGTTTGAGTACTCGACGCACTTTGTATTCACATACTGCCACTAAGTACACAATAACTTAAGAAACTATGATTTCTGACAAAATATAAAAAAGTGTGAAATTAAATTTATAAAAAAAATTAAGCAACGATTATACAGTTTTATTTTCCATTTAATCCCCGTATATTTGATGAATCTTTTATCAAACGCATAAGTACAATGATACTCTCATCTCAATGGCATCGGTAATTACCCAAAAAAAACTCATGAATCTGGTCTACATTTTGTATACAAAGAATTTCAAGGAATGGACGTCCTACTGACCGATAAGCGAAGGCGGTCCACGTAAAAATTTTAAGAGTATATGCCACAACGCTTTGTGTATTTCGTTCCGTTCCGTTACACTCACCAACGGAAAAACACTTTCGACCGCCAGTCATTGAAACCGGGGAACATCTCTTATGGACTTGATTCGTACGTGACTTGAATCGTAGGGTTGAGGGTTGAGGGTATTTTTTACAACTCAATATAGTGGGGTTCCCTAATACACTCACGTAGACCCGTGATTTTGCGTGATTTCTCATCGGATTAACGGCCATGGCATTTGTTACAAGAACCGAATCATATTATTATTATTTTTTGTCATATTATTTTTTCTAAACGTTTTTTCAATATTTATGATATTCTTGTCTTATAGATCAAGTACGTTGTCAGGTTGTGGCTGAGAATTATGATACTGCGTTGTCCACTTACAGTCCAATTTCCAAGACACGCATTGCGTGGTGTTTGGCGTGCGGTTCCGATACGTGACGGCAGCTCAACGCCGCGTGTTATCTTATTACTAAAGCTAAGAACGAAACTGAAATGAAAATAATTCACATTCCGAATAGAAATCTAACCCACAACAGACGGCCTCAAGATTTTACGTTTATTTAGGTATGGAAATATATTTTCTACTTCAGTAGCTTCGGAACCCATTTAAAAACTTAGTTTATTGACAGCCAAAAAAATCTTACAACTCAATAGACAGCGATGCACGGTTAAGATTATCATACGGTATAGAATTTTCGAGTGTCCTTTACGACGCCCTTAAGGGCAAAGGGCATATGGGTATATGGCTGATACATGATGGGTTGGAAATCGAACACTTCTTTCTGTATTGGATATTCATGCTCTGCTTTTCACGAAAGTTTTTATTTCTCCCAAACATGTTTATTAAAGACGTCATGTTTAATACGTAATATTTCTTGGTCGGCTGTAGTGTTGATGGTGAATAATAAAAGTCAATAAAAATTAATACATCTAATTTAAGTTTTTATCACTTAAGCAATATAAAAATTATTTGTTTTATTTCTTTAAATTGATCAGTGTATCCTGCAGATAGCATGGTAGACAGAAGGAACCTAGTGTTAAGGCACTCCGTTCCCCACTTCCATACCATTGCGTGTGTCAAAACTCAACTCTCTTGTTAGCAAAGCGAGAAATTTAAATAATAATTAAATCCTTTAAGTTGAACCCGGTACCGCTGTGCTTACAGTTGTAATCGATACCACTGCGCCACGAGGACTTCAACACCAATTGTTAATACCGAATTATCCATAAAAATATGTAAAAGAATAAAAATTACATATAAAACCGATTATTTCGTAATTGTGTACTCCATTAGGCCCATTATATTCCTATAGGTTCTAAATACTGAAAACATGAAAAAGGCGGATGATGGGTACGTACCCGATACACTAAGATGATGGTAAAAGTTTCCAAAATTTCTTCACACGATTGTGATCTTTTTTTAGTTCACATATAAATGTTACTTTACGTTGAAGTAATAAGAAGTTATCATGCAGTATTGGTGTTTTTAGAAATGGCAAATAATGGTTATTATAACGATTCAGGATATTATATTGAAAATTGTACGTGTTTCGATTTAATATATATATATGAATGAGTGAATGAAAGTTGCGTTATATTTAATATTTATTTTAAAGAAAGGTTCTTCATGGTATTTATAAGTGTAATATTCATTCTTTCATTCAAATTCTAAATATTCTTTATTCAAGCTGAAGTCAAATTTGGAATCGTTGAATGAATGAAAAAAGCTACCACCGGTTCGGAAGGCAGTTCTGCTAATAAGAGCCGGCGAGAAAGTCAACAGTTGCTCTTTTCAATGTCAATGGTATAATTTAATTGTAACGTGAACTGGCGGCAATTCTACATGACATTCAATAGATATTCATTTCATATATCTTTTATGTAAATATTCTTGAATAGTGTAATATGCTTTACTTGTTAATTTTTTTTACACATACTTTAAATTGTTCTTGTGGCAAACTAAGAATAAATTGCGGAATTTTATTATATACACGTACACTCAGACCCATAAAACATTTATTAACTCTTTATAGGCGAAAACTTGGCATCACAAGCTTATCTTTATTTCTCGTTCCTATCGTAAAAACAAATAATAGTCGACCATTGTAAATGTAAATAAATTAATTTGATTTTATTATTATTCATCACGCCACGTTTATTGATGTTGAAGAATTATATAGAAATTAAAGTCGATCATATGACGTGATACACGTACGTGATAAACGAGTGAGAAGAATGATGAAAATCTTTTTTCAAACTCTCCGTCCTGCATCAACCAAAGGAGGATTAGGATATGTACAGCAAATTAAGAGATAAGAATCTTTGTGGATATGCATACAAAATAACGTACCAGGCACACCTTAACGACAATGTACAATGCGTACATGCAATACAGCCTTTATAATAAAATGTACTCTCTTGATATAATTTTGGTTAAATGCGTTGAAATCTAGTATGAAATGCATATAACAAGTACAGCTTAACCTACGTATTACGTCGCCTTATTATGTCCCGCTTAAGCTATTAAACAGAAGGGTCCACATTGTTAGAGGAAATTCTACGTAAAATATTTCTCAATATTTTATAATGGTTTTTATTGTTGAGATGTTTTTTTAATAAATAAATGGTTTTGTGAGCGAATGAATCATGTAGTAATGGTAAGATGATAATTAATAAGAGAGAATAGAGAGTAGAAATGTCTGATTATGAGTTCAAATCCTTTTCAGTGAAAAAAAATATAGTTAATAACCTTGTTCGCTTCGCTCACCAAACCCCACATACTTAGCTTTCAAAAATGATAATAATATATATATTCATTAAAGGATGACAATTTTTCCAATATAAATAATAACAAAATATATCGACAAGATACAATGTTCTGTACGTCACGCATTAAAAAACCCACCGTATAGAAAGCGTAAATTTTAAGATTTTATGTAAGAATATCTTCCAGACACTTTGAGTAATATTAATATTTTAAGTTTATAGTGCAAAGTTTACAATATCTTCTTACGTGCTAGTTTTTAATTTTCCCTACAAACAAGATCTTAATAGCATTCTTAAGTTATAGTTTTTTATCTTAACTTGTATTATTTAAACCCAGTCAGGTTAGGCAGAGGGAACCTGGGCACCTATTGTTAAGATACTTCGTTCTCATTAGGACACTACTATTGTACTTTCATCCAAATTCTAAAGACATCTACAGTGAAAATATTAAAAATTTCATTCCCTAGAGTGGGAATCTACTAAAATAACGGCCTCATATTCTTGTTTTTGTTTTAAATATATAATAAGTAAAACAACAGTTCATTATAAAAAACACTAAGAAAATCTTGAAAGTGTATATCCAAGCCTTGTAACTGCAAGTTTAAAGTAGTTTCATTCAATTACAACTTGTTTTACGCTGCTCCGCTTACTTCGAGTTAGTTAATTATGAACAGACTAACGCTGGTATTTTTTCCTATATATATTATATATATATAAACTTAGTTGCTGAAGGTATCGAAGTAGCTCGTTCTCCGATCACTCTTTTTAATTATTTTCATGAAGTGAAACGTGGCATTAAGTTCCGCTAATTAAAAAGTCCCAAATATTGGAAATTAAATCCCAAATTAAATCATTTGATTTGAAACTAAAATAGAATTGACATTCTGACCAAAACAAAAAAAAATACGAAATTTATGTCCTCAATTTACTATGAACAACAATTTCCAAGTCACTCTTGAATTGGTCATCACTCAAGTCAGGTCGGCCTCCGTTTAATTACCCATCTGGATTGAAAATGTTTAAATATTCATTCAATTTATTCGAGATTTCACTGTTTGTATGGTGACTTTGTAGGGTGCTTGTAGGTTTGATGCAAATATCGCAGGTTCTTTTTAGTAGAGTAAGTTTTATTATCAAATACATAGTTTACTATAATTCTAAAAATAGATTTTGGGATCAATATGCTTTATATGCAATATCTTTATCAGGGGAGAAAAATTTAATAATACATACTCTGAATGGCGATTGAACCCACAATCATTGCTTTTACCTGCGCCATGATAGGCTCAAAATAGATGTCTGCCCGCCCACTCCCAGTACAGTTCTACACACATACAAACATACCTACGTATGTAATGAAATCAAACACCTCGATGCTTTTAAAGAGCTTATATTTCTTTCAGAGTTAAATACCATTGCGTTTGTACAATATTTACTTAAATTCTATTACAATATCTTATTTTTGAGTACCTCCTTCTCGTTCGGCTCCAAGTCTAAAAGTGATCAGATCCTAACACTTAATTCTGCCTACCCTGCGATGAAAATAGCAATGCTAAAAAGTATAATATTTAACCTAAAGATTAAAATAATAAATATATGTATATTATATATATTAAAAAAATGTTTAATTTGAAAACTTTTAAATTAAATTCGATACATGTAAAAGTAGGTCGATACAGGGCATCAACTTGCCTAGATAAGTACATTGAATCGGCGAAAAGTTTCCAATATCGTGTCGCTACATATTTTAGTGGAAGACGGTAACTTGTCGAACTTATCTCAAGGTTTCGGCAGGGACAATGAACGTGCATCGATATTCGATTATATCAATCTCAAGTCTGAACTATTAATATCATTATATCCTTATAAGCACAGATATAAGTATAATGGATTCTTTGTAGCTCGCAAGACACCCACTACAAAGTCGAAACAAGGAACCTAATATAAAGAGGCTGTATCTCACTTTCCGCCCATTTTTTTTCCGAATCTATATTACCAGAGCGGCGAAATGAAAAAACTCATTTCCGCAAGTGGAAATCAAAGCTACAACCAGTCAGATGTTGTGCTACTGCGCTTTTACTATAAATATTCACATACAAAAAATTACGATATAAACATTTCATTCAAGGTTAAATTGAACTCTACTTAAGGTTTTGTCAAACCGGAAATCTATTAAATTTATTTATAATTTTTATCGATATAAACATTTATCACATCCTTGGTCCTCCCCATTCGGGCGGGACGCAAACTTTGGGCGAACTTCACCCAAATCTTCGGAAATAAACCTCACTTACCCAACGTGTAGTCGCGAACAAAATTTATAGCACAATTTCTGATACCTCTTTCAATTTTACTAAACAGCCTTTTATATCGACTGTCATTTCTTACCAGACATTGCCATATATAACTTGAGAATATGAATTTTGCATAATTTTTGGGCTCAAAAGGTAAAAACTGAACCCTTGTAAGACCACTTTGTTGTCCGTCTGTCCGACTGTCAAGGCCATTAATCTCGAGATTGCGTGAGCGTGCGAGATGTCAAGCTGAAATTATAATGGAATATTCAGGATTATGGTCCCTTGAAGCACAGAAAAAATCAAGCTTCTATGTAAACGCAATCAGTTGTATATGGTATTTCGTGAAATCCTTCCTTTTCTTATTAGTCGCTTATAGTCCCTAATGAATCTACAAAATAATTTTCAGCTTCGTATGGAACCACTAGAGAGCTAGCCTAGTATTGAAAAGGTCCTTTTTCCTCACTCCGCTTAATTTTCAAGACGTAGCGTGTCGACTAACGGAATTCAAACTATCTAATAGCTACATGATATCTCACTTTCTATCCTGTGGTACAATATCGGTTAAATGAAAATAATTTAAATTGTTTTTTTTTTGTATAATATATTTAGGAGACTGTCGTACTACAAAATTTCAACTGTCATAGATATTCCGCTACGTGTCTAGTCATAGACAGGTTGTAACGTGTCCGTCAAAGTGGCAGTATGGCCGCTCTTTTGTTTGAGATATAATTAGACGCTGATTCGAACTAAGCGGGACATTTGGCGCTTGAAAAAATTACCTAGTTGATGTGATTTGTTATTAAGTTGTTATTAGTTATTGTTAGTGAATTATCAAGTAATTCAATGTGTAATGTGTTCTAATTATTTTTTTTTATTTATTTATTTTTTTTTTTATGGGAGAGGACAAGGCAAACGAGCGTTCGGGTCACCTGATGGTAAGTGATCACCGCCGCCCACGACCCCATGCAACACCAGAGGAGCCACAGGTGCGTTGCCAGCCTTTAAGGTGTAGATGAAGGGCACCGGGCATTACCTAATGCGAAACGCAGTGGCAAGGGCCACTACTTCACGCCGGTTTTAAATGCCGGGGGTGGTATTAAATCCGGTCGAGTCTGCCCATGCGTGTTGCCATTACTGGCGACGTGACTCTACCACACGTACTTTAGTCGCCTCTTACGACACCAACAGTACCAGGGTAATCCTATTCTAAGCCGGGACCACACGGCTGACTTAACCAGAGCAAAGAAATGAAAACATAAATAAATATTTTCTTTCCTCGAGTAGGAATCGAACCCGCAACCAGTCGATTGTACAGCACAGTTTGTACCACTGCGCCACGACCAGCCTCAAATTAATAAATATTGTGCATTGGTTTAAAGTGCTGCTGTAATTAACACTGAGTAAGTACTTGTATGTGTTTTTAAATCGTCATTGGTGTTTTATATTAGTTTCTAGCCGTTTAAGCTTAAGTTGATTGATATTTTTATGTTTAGTAAATACAATTGTATTTTGTAATATTACAGTTGTATTGTTTTTCTTTTTATATGTCACTTCTGAAACCTTATAATATATATATTATAATATAATGATTATTTTTCCACCTAGTGGGGAAACGAGGGATCGAACGTACGACCGTCGCGGTTACGGTCAGTTAATGACCCAGTTGCGCTACGACGACCACATATGTGTATTCTTAAAATATATGATACTACATCAGCCTACATGTACATATAAAAAAAAGGAATATGGAGTAATTTGTCACTTAATTCTAACCTCCATATTTGAGTATTAAAACAAAAAACCTAATAGCACCGATCAAAAACGCTACAAACATTCAGTTGTTCGTGGAAAACTTTAATTTGTTCCAAACTTCCCTTTATTTATCCGTAGGAACGTCTGATTACAAATTGTTTCACATTTTGGAATTTTAAAAGCGTGAATCGATTTTTTTCTCTTGTAAACAGAATAGCTTTCGTTTATTAGGATTTCGATAGTTACGAACACTATAAGGTTTATGTGTAATATAATATTTTTATGTTTATTTTAAAAATATATATTCGTATATAGTGCTCATATAAATATATATAAAGTGCTTAGAGGTATAAACGAGCTTACACTTAAACGGTTTGCAAGTAAACACTGACGAGTATTTAAGTTCTAACTCCATCATCACACCAGCTCTTTGATACCAGAATGTTGTATTCTCCTACCTACCTTCCTAAGCTATGTGTAACTAACTACACATAACTTAGGTGAGAATATAATAATTACTAATGGTAATAGTTACTTAATTACAGCTAGACCTAATAAAAGAGCATATATTTAAAATAAGCATGTTACGCGGAATTTATTAAGGCGGGATCGATTAACAAGCAAACCATCTCACATTCGAGTTTTAAAATATTTAAACATATAATTTCATGTTTTTAACTATTCTAAATATTATTGAAGAAAAGTAACAATTAAAATAAATATTTTTTTAATTACTTTTCAACGACCTCTAAAGCATTTTCTTAGAACTACGAAAAGCATTTTGTACATTACAAGTACTACGTTTTTAGTTTTACAAAAGAAATATAGATGGCACAGTGTCTTGATTGCAGATTCTCTGTGACAATTTTGTTACGAGTATAAGCATCATTAAGAAAAATTTTGTAGCATTTACACAGTCACTTCTTAATATTTATATCACATATTATTTCTTTCAAGAATATAAATTTCATCTACGATCGAGGAAAGTCGGTACAGAATCTGACTGTAAACGTGACGATTGTGGGTTCGATTTCCACTCAGAGGGAATAAATTATTTGCACTTCCTCGCAATGTTAACAAGATAAATCGCAGCGTTGAGCTTAGTAACTTAACATCACTCATATCGTGATGAGCGGCAAGTGGGAAACAGAAATTAATGTCTTAATTTTTTTTTAAATATGCCACCTAGCAGACAAAAACAAAACTAAATACTATTGATGTTCTATTAATCCGAATAACGTTAAGGTACAAGATGATACCTGTAGGTGTCGCTTATAAAAAAAGAACAAACAATTTTATGGAAACTGTACGATTGTATATTTTTTTTCTGGCTTCATTAAAAATAATTAATTATTTACAATTATTATTATTTTTATATTATTATAAAATAATTAATTTATAGATCATATGATAATTCCTACATATATAACTAATAATGTTAAAATAATTTATTCCAAATTTTACATCCCTATACCTAGTGCTATTAGTCTGCTTATAGCACCAGGTATAGGGATGCTCATACATTATACCATTATTTATATTATTACGTATATTTATTAATATACCTTTAATTTTTGAAGTTATACTTAAACATTTATTCTGATTTAATGCCGATTAATCGCTAATGGACGTCTCTAAGTGCGGTAAAAGTGTGTTTAGAACAGATAATCTCGTGATTACGCTTCAACGGGTGACATGTAACAAGGATAATCGTGTCTAATGAACCTGATATGACCATTAATTTGCAGCAATTCAGAACTCTGAAGCGAGTTCACACTCAATTAAGCAGATTGAACTGTTTGAAAAAGGAAATAACAGTGTGGTGTTGAGTTCCGGAACTCAACACACAATATTTGGATGACGTGATGCTCAAAAAATATTAGGTGGAACGGAGTAATTACATTATTTTTTTTGTTTTATTTATTATACTAAATCAATCTACTTATTTTCTTAGAATCTGTCTACCCTTTTAAATACATTTATCTAGTTCGAAATAGGTTTACGTTATATTTTGTTTAACCTAAACAAGGATACACTTATAGTTTTTTAGCTTCACATATGACGGTTAATAGAGGAAGCCAAAAACGCGCTTAGTCATTTGCGACAAGGAAATAAAAATAATCAATTTCCCATAAAGAGAACTAAACCCGAATCGAAAGTAACACGTGCGCCACTGCATCACGACACATTTTTTATTATTTAGAAAAGCAAGACGGACTTAATATTTATATTAATTAGAATATCAAATTATATTTTCATAATTAATCCATATTTAAATATTTTATTTATTTACAAATAAGAAACTTTACGAGTTTAGAAATGAATAGACAACGGCACAAACAATTTCATTAACTTTTACTTGAAGAAATAAACTGAAACCAAATAAAAGCATTTATAAAGGCGTCAAAACGACAGCGGCATATACAAATCATATTTGTGAAAAAGTCAGCGACGAAAACTGTCTCGTTACACCCTCTATTCATAATTCTTCATGTAAATATAAGTTACGAACCGAAATATTATGTGAAGCTAACCTTTTTTTGATTGCACATAAAAAGTCACAAGTTTCCGGAAGATGTGATTATAAAAGCAATGGTGGTGGGTTCCATTCCCGCAAGGAGAATTGAACTATTTTTTAATTTCGTCGCTCTGGTAACAAAATAAAAGCGCGGCGTTGAGTTACATATAATCTCAACAAACAATAGCTCTTAAATTGAATTTGAAGTCAAAAGTCTTAGTAATCTTACCTCTTACTTCCTTTTGCCTACTCTGCTATGTGAAGGGTCTTAACGGTAACCACACTAGGTTCCAAGGTCCCCTGTGCCTGCCGTACAATATGCGGGATTACAGCGTGAAGCTAATAAAAATAAATACATATTTTATATATTATAATTAAATATTTCCAAAAGGAAATATTTATTTAAATATTTCATTTCTTCGCTGGTGTAAAGACAAAGCATGGCGTTGTCGAGTTCCGCCATTCAACACGTAATGCCTACAGAATTCGACGGAAAGTGGGAAACGGAGTATCTTAACATGAGGTTCCCTCTGCCTACGCTGCTGTGTGCGGGATACAGCGTGAAGCTGTTTTTTTAGTATTGCCAATTCGAACAAATCTTCCCGTCGGAGAGGAAAACGAGTGATACGTTACCAACGCCGAGGGGATTGGACCGCGCGATAGGGCGATAAATTACGAGTCCACACCCTGAGTTGTGATCTCATAAGTTGCTGTAGCCTCGCGTGGTGATAAATTTACTTTTAGCTTTGATGACCTACATACATCTACAGATTCACGCTGTTTTACGAATATCAGAATCTAGTGTCAAGATACTACGTTAAATAAAAAGACAAACACAGGTGGCGCAAATAATGAACAATAAAACACCTGTTTATTCCACCTGACAACCCATGGTTGCGGCTGATTAAGAGCTACCAAATATTGCTCGATTCCTTACATCTTTCTCTTTTTTATGGTATTGGGTTCTCTAAAAAAATTATAAATACAATTTATTGTTTATTAATAATTATGTATAAAATATATATATTTTTTTAATTGATATAAATTTCTAAAATTATAATGTTTTTATATATAACACTATACAATAGTGTCAATTTCAAGCTTAAAAGTCAACGGGCACATCCCGTTGACTTTTACATCATATAAGTGTTGAAAAACTAAGTTGACATACCTTAAATACGTATTTTGTATAAAAAAAAACTAACATCAATAATAATAAATACGTAATTGCTATTTTTGTAATAAGGATTTTGTTTAATTTGTTTTTGTATTTATTTGTGCTATTTTTCACCTTCACGCTGTATCTCGCACATAGAGAGGTAGGCGGGAAAAGCTGGAGCTCTAATATAAAGCGAGGAATGGATAACGTTTACCCTATAGCTTAATTCGTTTAATTAAATATTCAAAATTAAAAGAACATTTAAATTTCTTATATATTCGTCATCAACCAAAAAAATTCTTCAGCTTTATAATATTAGTATAGAAATAAATAATATTAATGAAGTTTATAACATTAGAGTTTTATAGAAAAACCAAAAAAGATAAAGCATGATCGTGTGTTCCACACGCCAACCCATCGACCTATGGAATGGGAAGCGTGAAATACGTTACGAGGATCATCGGACGAAGTGGACTACGCGATAGGTCCATAAATTATGGCCCAGCGAGACCCAGTGCAGAGTGTAGTCGAACGTAAAGTTAAATTTAGACATTTGACATTGTAAAATATATTTAAATTTATTAAATGATACTATGTTGCAATACAAATGTGCCTGGATGGCTGTAATTTCTAAGTCAGGAGACTGAGAAGTCTTTGTTGCAAATATTTTTGTTACGTTTTTGGATTTCTAAATATAGAGTTTAGATAGATTGCCGTACAGCGTTATGTTCCACTAGTTTCCATTGATATGCTTTTGTTTAGCCTTAGAAGTTATATTTCGACGATTTTTTGTACAAATTATTAAAAATATATGAAGTTAGATACGTTCTTCTTATTATATATATTAATAAGTAATTCATATTTGTAAATTAAGCTTTTTTCACGGCCTTAGGTCACGGCACGGTTCTGATAATGCTTGCATGCGTTTTTGAGGGGTTGGACGGAAAGAAGGAACGGAGTGTCTTAATAGTTAGCACCCTCTGCCTCTGTTAAATAGGATAAAGCGTAAATGTGCGTTACAAAACAAACTTAACAGAGAGGTAATAAAATTCATCAACTAGTCGAAAATAATACCACATTAATTTCATTTAAGATAATGTTCTTATTATTTTAATTCGCTTCTGTAGTAAGATAAAGCGCGGTGAAAAGTTCCACCAATTAAAAATATAATCTCTTGAATTAGAGAAAGCCAGAAAGTGAAAAACTGAAGCTGAGCTAACACTAGTTTTCGAGTATATACGGGATAAAGCGTGAAACCGTATAACAAAATAAATGAAACAGATAGGTAATAAATTAGCATCAACTAATCGTAAATTGATCCCACATCGGTCTCAACTCTCAAATGAAGTTTGCCGAAGCAGATGTAGGATAAATAAGTGTTAGTCAAACAGCTGGGCTGGATTGGATCCGCTTGGGTTGTGTTGCGTTGTGTGGTTTTGAGTGAAATTCAAATATACTTAGGCCTGCTGTGGAAGGTTAACGTTAGTGTTAATCATATATTTTTTTTATTTTGAATTAATTTTTGATTTTGGTGAAATTTATTTAAATAGGCGGCCCCACGCGGCTTCGTCTGCGTAACCTATACGAATATTTCGATGGAAGAAAAAAATAATAAGTGCGTTTTTTAAATATTTATATAATTGTAAACTACCCTTGTTAGTAGTTGAAAACAAATACTTCAATTTTTTACTTTCGATACTTTGTTTATTGAACGTTGATTCATTTAATATTTTAAAGTGTAATTAGGCAACAATGTTTGACTATTTTAGTTTGGTTATGTGTACTGTAATTTTAATATTCCAGGATTTTATTTGATTTTGCCCGAAATTAATCTCGTATTATCAAAATGCTTACTTATTGCATATTTATCACAGTAAGTACGCGAGCACGACAAACGCGGTGTTTCTTAACCTAATACGCACGGCGACGGCGGTAAATTAGTATTTGTTATAACGTTCACAATTTATTCGTTCATACAAACTCCGTTTAAATTTTTCTATCCCTACAATAAGACGTAAAAGTTATCGATGATAAATAACTAGTAATATAAATTTGTATTGCTTGATGACAAAAATTAAACAAAATATATACTGACTTCATCGTCGGAATGTTTAAAGATACTTAAAAGGGCAGTTTGTTACACTTACAGTTAAAACAGTAAATTTTAAATTATTATCGAATTGTTATAACAATATTTGGGCAAATTTTTGAAAATTTATTTGGTGGAGATTCCCAGTTCAAAGAGAAATTTGTGGTTAGGTGATCCTAGGCTTCGTATTTTAAAATATTATTAGAATATTTTGAGAACCGTTTTGCATAAACAAGTGCTCGAGGCTCAACTTCTATAATGAGCACTTAAAGTAGATCACATTACACGACATCATGTTCACGCTTTGTGGGCGTAGATCCATTATAAATCCATTATTGCAACTGCTTCGGAAGCTTGCGGTGCACTAAAGGTAACTCCAGCGCAGAGATGAATTCAGAATCCGACAGTTCTCGATAAAAAACAGTCGCGTTTTAAAAGCGTTTACGCGTGACTGTTTAAACCTTTTTTATAACGTATAATACATTAAAATATTAAATAATAGCAGTACCGTGCTTTTAATAAGCGTTGAACATCCAAATTTGACTTTGCAGGACTGCAGATCAAATACTTCACAAAGCTGATTTAAACCAATACCTTCAGCACTAACGGCGAAAACCAATATCCAATCAAAGTGTAATAGCAAATTACAAAGACTTTCGTAATATCCGCGTATCCAACTGATAAACGATAATTGTATGGAAGATTCAATAATTCTGAGCCGATTCCTATACTCTAAACTAATATTTAAGTAGAATTATGTCACCTATTCTGTTATTGCTAGAGGTTATATTGGCATGATTGGTATTGGCATATAAGAGCTTCGAATGTTAGACTAATACGGCCATACTGGAAACGTATGTAAACGCACTCGACAGGTTTGGCAACGAAACACGCGGATTAATTTCCTGCAAGCCCCAATGTGATTGGTAAAGCTCAGCCTGGAAAACCACTAAAATCCTTTAAAACTACTTACTGTCCAATTATTTATAGCTTTTGTGACGTGTTGATTACTGGTTTTAACGGGCTAATAGCAGGGTAGGCAGAGTGAAAGTGGGGACATAGTATTTAGTTAAAATATGCAACACCTTTTATAATATATTATAACCACAAACTCTTCACAGCTTCACGCTCTATCTCGCACACAGCAGGGTAGGCAGAGGGAACCTTGTGCTTCCGTTCATATTATATTCATATTATATAAAAAAATAATTCGATCGATCGATTTTGCTATGATCCTTATTATAATAAACTAAAACTGATCCTTATTATAATAAACTGTGACATGTACAAGATACAAAGTGATTTTAACAACGTATTTTATATTTATTTACGTTTTAATTTTTTTTTCTCATTATTATTTACATGAGAGGCAGGTTTTTTTACTTTTATCTTTATTAATTTGGGCAACAACAAGCCCGGAAATATGTTTTTGTATGAATACATTTCTTTTATTGTATGGAAGAAAGGAAATGTGTGCAAATTTTTTGAATAATATACAGGTCTGTTTTTTTTTAATAAATTATAATATTATTATATAGCAGGTAGGTAGAGGGAATCTAGGTATAACAACACTCCGTTGTCCATTTTCCACTAGTTTTTGAGGAATTGACTGTTCAGTTTCGGAACTCAACATCGCGCTTTTTTTTTTGGTACCAGAACGAAGAAAATATTAATAACCACACGAGAACACACTTTCAAAATACAAATCAGACAAGTTCGAATCAAGCGCGCACGCCGAGGGTTCCGTTGGAACAAAAACAACAAAAGTTGGACGTCTCTAGCGTTTTCTGAAATTCAGGCTTAGCTTAGCCAACAACCCCCCCCCCCCCATTATCTAATACCACAGTTGAACTAGCAGTTTTAATACTAAGTTTTGCCCCCTTTAAAGACTATTATTTATTAAGATTTAAGCACAAATGTATTATTGTCAGATTTTTTCCTGAACTAGTATAACCTAAAGATACTAACTGCCAATTTTCATAAATTTTATACTTTCTTTCTAGGTTAACCGGAAAAAACCAATTAATTTTGATTCCCTTTATAGATTGTGTCGAAATAAGTTTTTTGCTATTTAAAACTATGTATATAGTATATGTGTATAGTTTTCAGATTGTTTTTACACTAGAACCTATCTGCAGCTGCTAGTTACTAAATTACATAATTCTATGTCAACCGGAAGTACCCTATGAATTTTGATTCCCTTCACAAATACTATTTTTTTTCGATATAAAGTGACATATCTTTTTTCTAAATGAATATAGAAATATGATCTTTTTCCGAAAATCATGCGGCCATAGATCTGAGTTTGAATTTCAACTCGATATATCCAAGCGTATGAGACGGATGTGTGATAAAGTGTCTTGATATACAGACAGACAGATAGGCGGACAACAGAGTTATCTTACAAAGGTTACATTTTTCCTTAAGTAGTAAAAAAAATACCAAATAACTTTCAATCCGATTTTGAATTTTAACCGTTACAGCATTACATTTTTTATTTTATTTAACAAAATAAAGTTATTTAGTAAAATACGTAATTTTACTACGTAGATTTAAACATGTTATAAAGAGTCGAATCTATACATAACTCAACAAATACATAGGATAAGTAAGGGAGTTAATTACTTCTGATTTGTTCATCGTAAGGATTACACTTAAAGAGAGCCTTATTCAATTATTCCAAATGAATGGGCACCCATCACGGAACCAATTAGTTCAGTTTTAGGGTTCCGTACAATAAATTATTGCTGTTGTGAAGCTAACTGCCCTCATTGTCGTGTTTGCAAAAACACAAATGATTGTCTCTTCAGTATTTCTTGGCGTGGGGATGCGTAATGGTTCTTCCCATTTCCTGTTGATTTCTAACCTTTGAGATGTATGAGAATTTTTTTGTTTGTGTAAATTTTTAAGCCTTTACATTTTTTCTTCATTGAAGCTGAAAAAAAGTAATTGCTTTGGGGCATTTCCCCCACAATTGAATGAACGAAAAAAACAAAATATTTATTTTAGCTTCCCGCTGTATCCCGCAGGGTAGGCCGAGAGACTGTGGAACCTAGTGCTAAGACACTCCATTCTCCACTTTCAAAAACATCTTTTAAGGCTTTGTGTGTTGATTTAGAACTCAACGCCGCTCTATTCCTCGTTACCAGAGTGAAGAAATAAAATATTGATTTCATTCCCCCGAGTGGGAGTCGAGCCCACAACGATAGCGTTTAGAGCTGCACGCTTGTGCCTTTATACAACGAAGACCTCAAAACATTTTCATCCTTAGGAAAAATGGCATCGTGTTGAAAAAGTAAAAATATTTTTTTCCATTATGTATATTTTATTATGATCTATAAATAGAGCCATTAGAATAATGCCTTCGAGACGTGACGTGACAGGACGCAAATTAAAAGAGAGAGGTGTCCTAGAAACTGGGCATTCTCTAAGGAGTTGTAAGGAAATGGATGATTATGTTTTATGGATTTTATTTGATATTTTCATTTTTTGGTATTTTTGTTAAAGGATTTTGGAGTATGGATCGATAAATCTTTTCGAAAATGACTAAACTACTTTCGAAGTTAAAACTATTCGTTCCCCAAGCACCGCCCAATTTTTTTGTGACATGTGGCGTAGCATGCGACGATTTAAAAATTATTACTGTCATTCAATATTTTTAATATTTTTAAAATGTTAAAGTTATTGTATATTCAGGAAAGAAAAATATAGTTATTTACTTTACTCTTAATATATATATATATATATATATAAAAATTAGCGCGATTTGAACCTATTTAAATATTAATATGAAATTAAATAGCTTTGACATCATCAATGGCAGGTAGATAATTTCTACAATGAAATTGCTTGTAATTACATACAGTTGTAGCATGTGGAGAACAATTATTAAATTAGGACTAATATAATATCGATATGTCTCAAGCAATTAATTTTAGATTAGCTCTATATTATATTTTAGAGTTGGTATGTAGAGTATATGGCGCTATAATAGTAATTTGATGGTATGTAATTAAAGTAGTGAAAGTTCAAAGTCAAATGTTATATTGTGTCTCGTCGCTGTGCATTTTCTACTGCATGTATTATGAGTATTCTAGGCAACTTTTAGACCTGTTACTTGTTTAGATTAATATTTTCATTTCTTCGCTTTGGTAACAAGGCAAAGTGCTGCATTGAATACCGCTACTCATCACGCCTCAATAATTTATTGACAAGTTAGTGCCTTAAAACTAGGTCTCCTCTGTCTAACCTACTATATGCGGGATACAGCGTGAAACCGATAAAAAGAAATAGTCCACATTTCATCAAAATCAGTTCAATAGTTTCATATACACTTATAATAAAGGTAAACGGATAATTGACAGCTATTTGAAACCTGTTTACTTTTTTATTACTTTCTCAAAATTACAGTAAATAATCTGATTATGAGAGCCCTTAGGGCTGATTAAACATTTGATACCAAAATATGCCCAATTTTTATTCTCATTAATTTCATATAATTAAATTTGTTCAACAAACACAGCGAAGCAGTTTACTCACAAAATATAAACAGTATAATAATTTTATTATGATAATATACGTAATACGATATAATTGAAAAACTCTCTACGAATATTTCATGTACATGCGCGTTCTTAACACAATGATTTATTTTTTCTAGCTTCACGCTGTATCCCGCACACAGCAGGGTAGGCAGCGGGAACCTCGTGTTAAGACACTCCTTTCCCCACTTTCGGCTGAATTCTGTACCGTAATCTTCTTCTGTGGCCGTAATCTTACTAAAATAGGTGTAATTGGTCAAATGATTACCGATCGTTAGTTAGTTCCTAATAATTAAACATCGTTCGTTAAGTAAGGGATCAGGAGGTGACTGAACTTAATTTAAAAGTTA
>JBAIZZ010000387.1:153307-172042 GCA_037355905.1 Heliconius aoede
GTACAGACATATTAGTAAACAATAAGAACATACTTCTTTTGGCTCCATGAGACACTCCGTTGTCACATGAATGCCGAGTTCTAGATGCATTGTGTGTTGAGTGGCGCTTTGATTCGTTACCTATATTTAATAAATATTTTAGAATTCAGTTTTTAATAAAATAAATCTGCATTCGACTCTCCTTTTGAAATTTATATTTTTAAATTTAAATGGCCTAATGGATTAGCTTAGTTTACAAATTGATCCTCTCCAGAGAGGATACGTAGTTTAACTTAAGTTTATGTAATAGTTGAGATTATCCACTTTCTACTGTCATGCTGCCGACTAGATCATACCATACATTATGTATGTAGATGATTATAAAAAAAAAGTTTCAAGAAATATGATAAATTCAGTACTAAGTCAACATAATTTCGATAAGTATTCATCCAGAGAGTAGAAAAAGATATTATGTCATGAGCTTGACATTAAGTTTTCTTTTTCCTTCGTAGCATTTACAATCCATGTACTTAATGCAGCCGTCTGTCATTACATGGATTGCAAACGCGAATATTATAGGTTCGATTCCCACTAGGAGAAATTATTTTTTTCTTCGATCTATTAAAAGATAAATTGCGGTTTTAAATTCCGGAATATTTTAACGCTATATTCTTCCTGTCTACCCTGCTATAGGCATACGAGATACAGCGTGAACCTAAAAAAACCCATACGCATAAATTTACATAAACTAACAAAAAAACCCCCGTATCTACACATTCGTATCTCAAGAAATAAAGTGATATAGTAAGTAGTTCAGTAATATTTCTTGATTATTCTGCCCTAGAGTCTATATTCCTCACAAGAACTGGCTCGGCAATTACTGTTAGTGCAAAGTGCTATGAAGATAGAGATATGTGGATAGAGAAATAAACAAAGAGAATCTTTGATGTAAGTTTCGCGGTGAAGTGATGTATGTATATGCGGCTGACGTCTTTAGTGGTATATTACTCAGCTTAAGATAATAGTAAAATAATTATTTACGTAAAGACTGGTTTTCAGTTATCAAATAGTTTTTATAATTACCTATTTTTTTTTTAGTTTCACGCTATATCACGCATATAACAGGGTAGCCAGAGGGAATCTCGTGTTAATACACTTCGTTACTCATTTTACGTCGAATTTTCCAGAGATTGCATGTTAAGTCGCGGAACTCAACGACGTACTTTTTTGGCTTAATTACTTTTAGTTTAGTTGTTTAGGGCTATAAGTAATCTGTGATGACAATCCATCTAGCGAATAATAAGTAAATATCTTAGATATTGATATCAGTATGATTGATGACAATTTAATGACAAAGGCATCGAAGATAATGAAATGACTGGATAAATGATATTCGTTCAAATTAGGAAGGAAAAAAGACAGTACACGATTTAATTCCGTCTTTTAACATACAATAAAGAAGTGGAGAATGGAAGTGTCTTATTGGGAACCGAGTGTCTTAATGCTAGATTCCCAGCTTCCCTCTGTTAACTGTACTATGTGCAGGATATAGTGTGAATCTAAAAAAGAATGAAAATTTTAAATATTTCATTTCCTCGAGTCAAAATCGAACCCACAACCTGTTGCGTTTAAAGTCGCAGCTTATGCCCATGCGCCACGACTAGTCTTTAAAACCTTTCTGAAACTAGAACTTCACTTGAGTTTTCAATTTTGTACCATCACTAGTAGTTTATTGCGTTTACGCATATATGTACATACGTTGCACCCGCCAATACAGAGTGGTAGTAGACCCCACAGCGATATTAAGCATTCAATGTAGTTTTAGATGCTTTTAGTGGTTTGTGTATCTATAGGTTTTCCGAATCGCGTCGGCCTCAAAAGGAAATTAATCTCCATGATTCTTTGGTGAAATGGACAAATATTTATGGCAAATGTGAGTTAAACATATTCGTCTCATAATATATTTTTCTTCTCGTTCTCCTCTTTATTTATTTTCTGTATTCAGCTAGGTAGTTTCATTGTTGAGATATTGTGCTTTTCTTTTTATGCATGTTAGGAAGAAGAAATCTAGTGTTAAGCCACTCGGTCCTCCACTTTTAGGGTTTGGGTTCTGTGCTTCAAAAGGTAAAGTTATAGGCTAACTTTGGAGCCATCCGTCCGTCTGTCAAGACCATTTACCTCGAGATCACGTGAAAATATCGAGCTGAAATTAAAATTAAATATTCAAGTCTATGGTCCCTTAAATCACAGAAAAAAAATCAAGCTTCTATGTCAACACAATCAAAAGTGTATCTTTTATTTTCAATTAATTTTGCCGCATTTTGTATTAAATTCACCGCGTAATCGAAACCTATAGGATATTTCCCATTTAGTTATAAGATTTGGTACTAAGTGAGAACTTACAATACAAATAAAGAAGTTAAAGTAAAAATTTATACAAACAAAGAAACAAAACAAACTTATATTTATAGTTAGTTTCATACAAAATGAAATAAACTACAAAACGCGCTGCGTATGCGCGTTTATCATGTTAATAAATTGTACTTTCCGTTAACCTACAATCCTTAAATTGCTACAGAAGTCCGACTCGCACTTAACTGGTTTTTAAACACATTTTGGGTTGAGGAGCAAACTTAGTTCGTTTTCCTTGTTACCAAAGAGAGTACATGAAAATAATGAAATATGATGATTTTTCATTTTATTATTTCATTTGTGGTTTCAATTCTCACTCGGGGAAATGCCTCTGAATAGGATACCGACCCACAATCGTCACGCTTATAGTGAAACACTGGCCCGAATTTTATTGTAAAAAAAATGCAGTACATTTTTTGTTTATCGCAAATACAGAGACAGACAGACGCCGTGGGTGACTTTGTTTTATATATATTTATAGATGTAATAGATAATATTTTTATTTTTTCAATACAAATCAATTTTATAGTACATTTTCTTTATAACTATACTAAAAGTATTTAGAACACAAGTGCTATTAACTCGTATTATTAAATTATTAGCCACTATATCAAGTAGTCTTAGTTTAATTATGTTAACTGGCCGCGCGCTCCGAGGTTTGACTGGATAATTAATTAATTGACCCAATAAATCATAATTGTTAGATATAATATGTGGATATAATATATAGCTCAGTATAGCTCGTCGTGCTCAAACGTTTAATACGTAAATAACCTAATTATGGTTATAGTTAGAATTAATATTTATCATAGTCAATACATATTTTTCATAATAAAATTACTAGAAGTTCATAGAAAATTTAATACTAAAAGAAAGAAACATTTTAGGAGGAGAAAACGTTTTATGAGGCGAGGGTTCAAATCCTGCTACTTTTAAATATTTATACATTTTCTTGATAAGTAAAAAACATATATTTTTTATAATTAGTCCACAAAATCGAATATAAAATCTCCTTCTTTTTGAAAAAAGAAGTTACTTGAAAATAATATAAAAAATTCAGCCACGTCAACTTTAGGCCATATTCCGTAGAGGATGCTCAATTTATAGGACACCTTCCGTTTCAATTTGTGAGCTGCACGCCCTGTCTCCAGGGAGCGCTTCTAGAGGCCTGACCCGAACCAAATAGGTACATAATGTTACAAGAAAGTGGCATTCACATGGAATTTTATATATCTTGTTATGTAATACCGCGAGCGCACAGTGGTAATTGCTGGTATGTCCGTCTAAATGCGGAGTTGAGTTCCGCCACTCAATATCGTCTCGAAAGTTGAGAGTAAAGTGTGCAACGTAGTAGAACGTAGTTTCTACTTTTAGTGACAGTAATCACCGCTTCGGTTTTTCTTAGCAGACATAATGTAGCGCGTGTGTAGTATTAGATTATTATGAAATTTAATATACTGATGGATAAAATAAAAAAAATCCGGTTAAATGCGAGTCTCACTCGGTCACCGAGGCTTCCGTACTGACTCAAAGATTGTTGGTCAACGGGAACTACAATTTATAAAAGTTTACCAACTTAAGTTTGCGGTCATTTGTACGGATTTTATAAAATAAGCTACAAATATAAGTTTTTATTACTTCTTTCCATGGAATATCTATAAAACTTTTACATTTAGGAATTTTTCGAGTTCTCACTTTATACCAAATTATATAACTATTGGTATATATTTATGCTTAAATTGGTGCAAAAATGCCCGTATCTTTGCTTTGATTGCGTTTACTTAGAAGATTGATTTTTTCTGTTTCGAGGAATCACAGACTTAAATATTTGATATAAATTTCATCTTGAAACCTTCACGCAATTTCGAGATATAAGGGTTTTTTTTCTTTTCGAGGTACGTAACTCTTAAAATATATTAAAGTTTTCATTTCTTTTCTATACAAAAAGATTTCAAAAATGTTCTGTAAAAAAGTAAACGTAAACATAATAAAGCTAGAGTCATTATACATTTCAGTTGAATTTTCGTGAAAAAAAGGTCGAAGCCCGGGGTTGCAAAAAAATTTAATATAGTAAAGAACAAAAATATTTTAATTTCTAATAAATACTTTAGTTTCGTTAGTTGGTAGCAGTTGGTTACATATTTATATTAAGGAAATATTTACTTATCTTGAATTAAGGGATAGGATAAGATTTCAAACAACATTTATTGGTATCAGCTTCACGCTGTATCCCGCACTCAGCAGGGTAGATAGAGGAAACCTAGTATTAAGACACTCCTTTCTTCACTTTCTACAGAATTCTGGAGGCATTGTAAAGTGTCACGTTTTAGTCACCACAACACCACCTAAATTTTTAAACTTATAAAAAGTAAAATAAAAACCATTTAGAATTATCTAAATATCTATAAAGAAGTATTTAAAGCTATCGATTCAATAATTTATGTGAAATAATAAAATATTCACGCAATAAATACAAACGCTGTTCAATTTCTCCAATTAAATTTCTATTTATAATTATGAACGTCGCTATTTTTCCTGTAATTAAGATATTATAAAAACTCAATAATTTCACTGTACTTATTTCGTTAATGGCTTGAAATGAATTATTTATCAACTGGCGTTATGCTAGAAACATTAATATACGTAGTTCGTATATAAGTAATAGATTTATGATAATAGATAATCTGCGTACAACAGTTGATACAAGATAGTGATATTTCTTTCCGATTCTCTTCTTGTGACTCTTTCGCTTCTTGTGGCGCAATCGTCAAAAGTGACCTTCATGATGCGTTCAGTTAAAATGCTGGCGATTCATTTGCATAAATTCTCGGGAAGTCCGTATGCTCGAAATTTTGCATGGATCGGCCTGTGCCACATTCAATTGAAAGCCCTTTACATATATAAATTAACTGATAGGCCGTCTCCCTTACTTTCAGCAGCCGCAGTGGGTGAGGTAAACCAGAGGATCTCCGGGTCAGCGACCATGGCGGAAGCCATTTTGACGGTCATTGATCAACAGGTGTTCCTTACATAAATCAAAAGCTGGGTATTTTCATTTCCTCGCTCTAGTATCGAGTTCCGCTACTCAACACGAAATTCTACCAGAATCGGCGGAAAGTGAGGAATGGAAGTGTCTTAATTGGAATGAAGTACCTTAACACTAGGGTTCCCAGGTATCCTGTGCCTGCTTTGCTATGTGAGGACCGAGTGTTAAGACACTCCGTTCCATACTTTCCGCCAAAATCTGGAGGCATTGTGTCTTGAGTGGTTTGCCTCGAGACCAGAGCGAAGAAAGTCGTGGCCACGACTGGCCTCTGACTGGCTTTTTTTTAATAATTCAATATATTCTTTTTTAACATGTGGTGAATGTATCAAATTAAAATATTTCATTATTTTCTAAAGTGCTCTAAGAAAAAAGCATATATTTACAAAAAACTATTGAACCGATGGTAAATAGCAGTGTAGGTCGTATTGTTTTATAAAAGAGTTTTTCCACAAGATTTTTCCACATTATTTAAGTGCATTGAAAACAAAAAATATTAGAACACAAATTAATTAGTAAATAATACAAGCAAACGAAGCGGCGGGCGCTATATTTTTATATTTACAACTATTATATTATATATATTGAAAGTGGGCGTGGCACGGCGATTGTGGGTTCGATACTCAATCGGGAGAACGCTAATTTAAATGTTATTTAAATTTTTACAAAGTTCATTTCCTCTACTCAACATGTAATGTCTTCAAACGGAGAATGGGTAACGGAGTGTCTTAGATTCCCTCTGCCTATCCTGTTAAACATAAACAGAAACGAAGCCGCAAAAATAGTATATAGGAGCCGCCGTATGTTTCTGTCTACTACTACAATGTCACCAAAAAAGCTGCCTACACTGCTGTATTCTGGATACAGCGTAAAGCTGATTTATTTTAAATTTATGTATGTATGTATATAGGATGACTTAATTAATGTTCAATAAATATTAGATTTTAATAATGTTATGAAAAGAATGTCAGTGATATTGAAGAAGGATGGTGAAATTAGGTTATATACTAAAGGTGCTGATAATGTAATATACGACAGATTAAAACGTAGCAGCCAAGACGAATTGCTGAAGCTGCATGGAAAGGCTGAGCTTAAAGAAGGTGAGCTTAAGAATATAGGAAAAATTTTAACATTCGGGTTATTGGGTGATATAGTAGCTTTCAAAATTTTCAATTATAAATTCTTAAAAAAAAAACAAAGTTCTCATTTTTCAAATATTACGTTTACAAAAATACCTTATATGCTCCACCTTTTTGTTTGGTGTTGTTTGTTTTAAATTTAACAAAGGTGCGGCCTTTCAGGATGTATTATTCATAGGAAGCATTGTGTGGAGTACACAAATGCGCTCGCATTTTAATCTAAAGAATATTTTATTATTTTAGCTTTTAAAAATAAAATTTAGTATTATTTTACAAATTTTAAGTAATATTTTACGAGGCCAGTCATGGCACTAGGGTACGATTGTGTGACTGTAAACGCCACTGGTTGTGTGATTGATCAACACTCGAGGAAATCAAGTATTTATTAAATTACTTTATATTACCTGTGGTTTTGAGGCAAAGCGCGGCATTGAGTTTCACCACTCAACATGCAATGCCTCCAGAATTCGACAGAAAATAGGAAACGGAGTGTCTTCACACTAGGTTTCCTCTGTCTATCCCTTTGCATGCGGGATACAGCTGACTTACAAATTTTAATTCAATTTTGTGTAATAATCGATAACGTATTGAATGTGTTTATGCAAATTACAGAATATACAAGCGTTAAGCCAATCGCTTAGCTGACTTATTATTGAAATCTTTGTTTTTATGAACCATTTTCCAATTGGAAAGCTCTTTAGAAAAAGTATGAACAAGCTAAAGATCTCTACATACAAAAATACACATGTTAAAGTGAATAAGTACATTTTGGATATAAGTTTTGGACTGTGAACTAAAATAAGCTGCGTTTGTCCTCGTAATAGTGACATAATGTCATAAATTTTTATTTTTTTAAATAATTAAAACTGCAAATAAATACACATGTGTATAAATAATATTATACAAAATATTATTTATTTATTTGACGCTGTATCCCGCACACAGGAGGGTAGGCAGAGGGAACCTCGTTAACACTCCGTTCCTGTAACAGACCCCCCCCCTTCCACCGAGCTCTGAAGGCATTGCGTGTTAAGTTATTGTAATTAATCGATATTAATTAATAATAATAAAGGCGTTGCACTTCCCTCGCGCAATAACGTGGCTTTCGTAACTCTGAACAATTAGTTTTGAAAGATATATGCCTACAATAAAAGAATATTAATTTATCTACCAACTTCAAACCTACTTCCCCTTCTATATTCTATTGAATAGTACGTTAAAGGTCAAATCTTTATTTAGTTTTCATATTATATGAGAAGAATTAAATCTTTATTGAGTTATTTTATATGAATCTCAAATTCGGAAATGAATTATTAAAATACACGTTTCATGTTGTAGACGAGTTACAACTCGACCTCGATCAGAAATTACTGTAGAATGTTCAATTACAAATCCAGAATTGAAAGAAGGTCTTATCCTTGACCAGCGAAATGAAATATTTAATATTTTATAGAAGTTCCACCGCCACATGCACCTCCAGAATTAAGTAAAAAATGGAGAGCGATATTGTCATAATGGGAACGGAGTGTCTTAACACTAGGTCACAGTTTTTTTATATGTATTAGCATTAGTTTCTTTTACTCTAGTGGTTAAATGCGCGCCAGTTTAGTCGTAGTCTGTCTTTTACTATTTTTTTTCATATATTTATATATTCTCAATAGTTACATAAAAAGAATCGTCTTATACATTTGGCCAAGAACGGAATGTCTTGGAGATGGAGAATTTGCCGTCCCTGCTACATAAAGAGAGCTGAAAATTAAAATCCCATTTCTGCTCGAAAATTCTTAACTCAAATTTTGTGATTAAGAAAAACATGGTCTGGTAACTTAACACGTCAATACATAATTTATTGTTACAATCTATCAATTTAAGCAGGTAACTTCAGGTGGCAGGTGTCAAATACGACAGAAATTTGTCTTTAACTTATCTGTGGACTTGTGATCGTGTATGGATCAAGATTATATGTTTAATTACATATGAATGTGTAAACACATGTGTGGATTAGTGATACTATGTGCGGATATGTAATAAGATCTATGCATGTGATCATAGTAACGTATTGCATGTGTGATCTCGTATATGTGTGGCCCAGAGCTGGTCCCGGCCGACGTGCAGCGCGAGCTGCTGCGCGAGCTGTGGCGCTGCTTCCCGCAGCCCGGCGCGAAATATTTTTTCTTTTATAATGATATTAAAAATATATTCCTTACACAATTTAAACGTTATACGTTTATTATTGTTGAATTACAATTTCATTTAAATATATCTTGATATATTTTAATTTCGGTACGTAGCTTTTATTAAAGTTTGAGGAACAAGTGTTTTTTTTTTAAATTATATTTATTTACTGCTACTAAGGTTTATCATTTGTCAGGTTTAAGGAATATCAAATAAACTAATGATTAGCACCTGGAAACAGAAAGCCGTGGTGGTGAGCCAGTTAGGGTGTATAAGGACGCCGTCGCAGGCGTGCACATGGGACCGAAGTAGCGCCGCATGCCACGGCCAGTCGCCAGGCTGCGCCGACCGCGGTAAGCCTTACACACATGCAGCTGCTTGACCACCCCTAGCTGATGGTACACCGCATTCTGGAAGCATTGATCGTTAAAGAATTATATTATAATTACAACAGTACAGCATAGCCAGGCTATTAATGAACATATGTACATATATCACTTTATTTAATAAAAATAAATATTAATTTTAAGTACAGAAGTTTGTAAACATTCAAATGTATAACCGTACAAATATAGCGTTCATTGACGACAGCGGACTGATTGAAGATGAATCAAATTATTATATTTCAAAAAATATAATACATTTTAAAACTTATATTAGATTATAGATTTTAAATGCAATCCAATTACTTAGGTAGCCATTATAACATCGTTTTTTTCATATTAATATTTATAATATTTATATATTAAATGAAAATATATAATATTTTTTATATTATAATTTCAATTTTGTTGCCAAAATAGGGAAATTGTGTCCAAACAAAAGAATAACACTGTCTGTTTCCTTTCTCACCTTAAAATATTCTTATTAGAATAAGATCCACATTTTTACATTTCTTGTACGGAATATTTTTAGAGATACCTACGCTTTTCCCGATAATATAACTAATACTAGTATACTTCTTGTAGCCTATTGCCACGGCTGAACTTTTTAAAATAAAATTATTATAAAATTATTAATAACAATTAAATATTAATTTCATAAATAAAATGATGTACATCATCATGTCACACACGTTTCTATTAAATAGTTAAAATAATTCTTAAAGTTGAGTATGTCTATTATAGGCCCGTAGGTATTATAAAATATTCCAAAGTAAATATATATATATATATATAAGTTAATAAATAAATATACTGTGAACTTGTATAAAAGCGATATAGTAAATTACCCGTTTTTGGGTAATCTCGAAGTCTGTATATATAGTAAAGATATTCAAATGTTTACTTCTCCGACAGTTGCACAACATGGCAAAAAAGAAACCAAAATAATTGATCGAATTAGTCCAGATCGAGTAGCGTAACACAACACCGCACATTGTCTAGCAGATTGGAGAAATGAAAATTATCCTATGTATTAATTATAATTATATCATAAAACACCTATGAAGGTATATTCTATATTCTAGCCCTGGCCCAATTATTAGATCCTTTTGGATAATCCGATCTGATTACCGGAGTTAAGCACAGGACTATCTTTATAAAAACAAAATAATCTTCAAAAACACTTGACCTACAACAAGCTTTAATAACAAGGCCAAATCTTCAGCGTCGCATCTAGTACATTCAATATTAATGTTATGCAGATATTAGAATACCTCAAATTATTGAGGTGATCCATAATACTACAGTTCAATAACTTGATAAAAATAAGTTATAAGACTATAGTCTTATGGGTCGTTTTAATATATTATATAATTCGTGTATTATATTAACGAAGATTTTTTTGTGAACCAATTATTTCCGGACGTAATCCGGACTGTTCAAAAATCTACGTTTTGAATTGGGATATTGGGAATATTTTGCAGTTAGTGCTTTTCCATTCCGAGTAATCTCGGAAATTATAAGTATTAAGATCCGTTAATTGATTTAGTTCGTGATTTCCTTAACAATTTCTTCCAGTTATTATTTAATCCCTAACTTATTTGTCATTTGCACCAGCTTCACGCTGTATCCCGCATATGGCGGAAGTCAACGCGCTATTTCTCCAGAAAATCCTGTCTAAACAGTAAGGTCTAGTGCTATAAGTAGAAGTACATTACCAAGCCTATTTACCTATTTCAAGCAAAAAAGCATAAAAATTAAAAAAATATATATCGATATTAAAGGAGAATTGTAACAATATGTAATGAAATGTGTTTTTTAAAAAAAATATTAACCAATTAACATTAGCGACACCGAAGTGGTCTGTGACGCGATGCTTGCTAAAGTTAATTGCTCTCCCATCACTTAGTATAATTACTATAATGTATACTCTCTAGTTGTATATATCTGAGAGGCATTTAATTACATTTAAGTTTTAATATCCATATATTTTTCAGAATTTGCAAACCGAAACTTTCAAGAAACCAAACAATGAACGAACGATATCCAAAGTTCCTTAACCTTACTTCGATACTGAGTTATATATATATATTATATTAGCCGTCAGTTTTTATACGACGTCAGGCATTTTATAGATTATTATTCAATTTGACGCGTTTATAACTTACAATGCATTTTACATGTCGGAGAATGAAAGAAACTATTTGGATTTTTGTATAGTTTGGAAATTCGTTTAGGCGAATAATATACATATAGCTAGTTAGCTCGATCGATACCGATGTAATTATTTATTTTTTTAAGAAATTATATAATTCACGCTGTGTTCCTTCAATTTTCGTAGCAGAACTTAACACCGCGCTTTGTCCTGTTATCAAATTGAGGAAATCAAATTAATTCCTTTCTCCGAATGGGAATCGAACCTACAACCAGTCGCGCTTACAACTTATACCCCTTTTGTACCCCTGCGTAAAGACTGGCCTCCACTTGTACGTGTAAAAGCATAGTTATGTCACTCTATATCATTATCAGTACAGATTAACGACTAATAGAGCCTAATATGTCATTTTACTATCTAGATATAATGTTTGATCTAGATATATATAGATCTATAATTAGAGGCGCAGTGGCAAAGCGTCTCTGTGTATATAGTATGATTGCGGATAGGTTTCAACGAAGATTGATTATTACAAATACTGTTAGAAATAGGAAGCGGTTAACGTTTTTAAAAAACACAAATCGTCTATATGTTTGAAATGAATGAATTATTTTCATTAAAATATTAAGTATTTCATTTATCGGCTATGAAATGAATATCAAAAAACGACTTCATAAATGTTTATTTTAAAATGAAATCTTACATGTATCTTACATGTGTAATAAGAAATGTTGACAAAGTAAATTTGCTCACAAAACTATTCAAAGATAGAAAGTGTATTTCAGGCTGCAATACGCTCACGGCTACCAAAAAGTATTTCATGTGACGATACCACATTATCATTTATTTATTTTGAAATATGAACGCTTGGTTCATTAGATTTTATAATTGATAATGATTGTGGGTTCTATTTAAATTTAATGCAATCGCTTTATGTTTTTAAAATGTATTATTTTCAAATTTGTGTAAAAATTAAACCTGCTATTTTTACATAAACTATAATTACAGATTTAATGTTATGGTAATTATAAAAAATATTATATACTTTTAGAATAGCTATAGGCGTAGGTGATGGCGCTTGGAAATTTTTATGGCACTTTCATGAATGCTTTATCCTAAGTAAGTGGTTTCTTGGTTTAGAACAAGTGCAGATTCAAGAACAGAAAATTGAGAAATATGTTTTAATAATGTTAAAGTTTTCTCTGTTTACCCAACTATTTGGTATAAAGCGTGAGCGTTTACTTTTAAAGCTCTGAGCATTTTTTAATAATTCCAAATAATAACAAAATAATCATCTTTTCATAAGCTTATAATTTTTATTTACACTAATTATACTAGAGACACGCTAGCGGCTTCTCTCGCTTCAACTACTGAATTATTTACTTAATACATTCAATTACGTTAGTGTTTTATATATATAATGTATGTGTGCCCTCAAAAAGCCCTCAAAATTTTAACGCAGTATTAAATATTTCATTTTTCGAGTAGAAATCAATCCCACAACCGTCACGTTTACAGACACACCCTTTTTACACCGGGCAACAAACAGCCTTTGTCTATATTCTGCATATGTATGAGAAATTAATTTAAAAATGTAATTCTTTACTTGTCTGGGTGAATCTAATAATTAACATACATTCATGTAATACTACATTTTACTGTTAAATTGTGAGCTGGCCTCAGAAATGAAAAGACCTTAACTATAAATTATTCCCACGAGGTTATTGCCAAAGTGAAAAAATGAAAATATTTTATAATAGTAATTCCTCAGAGAGGAAACCCACACGTACACACATAGCATTTACATTCTGATGCTGTACTACTGTGCCACAATGGCGTACATTTATTGAATTACGATTAACGATTTATACTTTTTAAGATGAAGGTTCCAGGTTATATAAGTCGTTCAGTTGCTGGCAGCTACGATAATGAGGGTATTCCCATATTCTGTATGTTACTCACATACTATTTTTGGATTAAAGCTGTGAACACTGGAACAATTTTATGGGCTACTTTAACTGCTTTAGCCTACTTCTACATGGTAAGTGTACTTACATTTATTTTTATTTTATTATAAAAAAAGAAGCTTCTTTTAATATTATAAAACTGGTAAAGATTGCTTAATGCAATAAGATCACCTTTGCATACATATTTCTTTTTTTTTCTTTTTATGTAGTTATATCTTTTTTTGTGTGTGGAATAAAGACTTCTATTCTAAAATTTAAATAAATTCATATATCATGTCCGCATCAATCATACATTTAATTATAAGCAAAATGGCTATCACTCAACTTCTAGAGCCTTGAGCAGATTTTTCTGGTTACGGCACTGGAAGTTTCATGCTGTTAAAATAATAAGTAATTCATTTATTGATTGTACAAAAGTATAACATTTGGTTATTGTTTGTTTACCATTATAATAATCAATCTGTCAATCATAGAACAAGAAGATGAAAGCTTCACACAAGTGTACAACTAATTGTATACTTGTTTTTGCAATAAAAAAAGAGGTGTGCGTGAAAACGGAGTGTCTTAACCGTAAGTTAAGTTGTACCGTATATTAAGCTGCAGTTAAAGTTAAAGCTAATAGCTGGCTCTGCTGCTTAAAGTGATCTAAGGATATATTATGTATATTGTTAATAAATATATTTATCTTATATTATATAAAATCTCAGGTTGTTTGCTACAATAGCAAATTTTACAAAATTTTTTTTATTCAGTATCAACTTTTGCATATTTTTATCTGGTAAAATGAAAAAAATACTGTAATATGAGTGAATAAAGTTATAAAATGAAACAACAACGTTAGGAATGATATATAGTTTTAATATAAACTGAAATTTAATTACTAAGATTATTGAGGTGGAACAGTGTGAAAGGTTTAGCAATGACGACCATTTCACATAAACAAATTGTGATTCTTTTATCAAATATCGTAATTGTTAGTCATTCATAATTCCAAGAAAGTGAATGCAGCTTCTATAGTCTATAGCCGCCACGTCACCGCTCACAGCGCGGCGCTTCGGAGTGTCTGACCGGCTCGAAGTAAGTATCGTGCTTTGGTACGTACGAAATAATAATATGGACGAAAAATTATATTTTTTTATCAAATTTAATTATTTCTTTCTATGGTGATTTTTTTTACAAGATTTTAGTACAAGTTATTTATTAATAATTAATAAGAAACGGTTAGGCTACATATATATAAATATATATAAAATTAGAAGCGATGTAAATTTCTAGACGACAAATTTCTCCGAAACGAAGAAATAAAAATATTATAATGATCCAGTTCTTTTTCGTTATATATTATATATATCTATATAATATATAACGAAAAAGAACTGGAGTTACCGACATCGATCTCAGAATTAGTATGTTGAAATGGCAATGGGCTGGACACGTCTGTGGAAGGACCGATGGTCATTGGAATGCGGTCAGCTTTTACTGTAACTGTGCTTGAATCTATCAATATCGCGATCCTAGTATTTATTATATCGGTAATTACGAAATTAACTACAATTTGTAATTAATAACGAACATATATATTTTTTATGTTATTTTATAGGACCGGTGGGTCCTATGGGACCAGGTGGTCCGAGCGCGCCGGGCGCTCCGGGCACCCCCGCGGGACTTACCCGGCCCTCTGCGCCCGCGATAACCTCTGCGCCTGGCGGCCCCGGTGGGCCTGGGGTTCCCGGCTCTCCTGGCTCTCCCTTACCACATTAAATATCACTTTTAAAAAAGTAAAATAAAAACCATTTAAATGAAAGCTTCCCAACATTTTTGGTGAACTGAATTTTAAACATATACCCAAACAAGATAAAAAATAAGAACGCAAAGTCCACTCAAAATTAGATGAAATTTAACTGTAATACAGCATGTTCATAATTACTTTTTTATTTAATTAAAAAAAATGTTTGATTTAGCTTTAATAAATGTAATAATAAGCTTAAGCGGCCAAGCCTCGTGTTGGTCGTTACTTATCTATAAAAATTTTAAGTCTATCTATAAATAATTTTATTTAAAATTTAAAAATTAAACTTATTGTTTTATTGTTTAAAGAAACTAATAATGTGTTAATAGTTTTCATTAAAAAGCGAAAATATATACGTATATATTTATTTAAGCAACATAAAAGTTGATTGAAAATTTGATCTATCCTTGGGCTTCTTTTCGTTTACTTTTTCTCACTTATGAAAAACATTATGAAGTAGCTCTAATATTACCAATTCTTAAAAAAAAAGTAGGGTTCTTCTAGGTAAGCGTGCTACATCTTAGACCTCGTCTTTACTTACGATTAGGTTAGACAGTGGTCAAACGCTTACCTATCACTGATAAAAAAAAAAATAAAAAAGTTTCTCTCTTAAGTCTCGAATTTGTCTATAAATAAATTAAATGGATAATTGTATGGCCCACCGATTATTTTTTTATTTCGTTCCTTTGTGTTAAGTGGCCATTATAGTATTTGTTTTATATACTTTATAGTTTTCGTTATTGTTAACTAATTGGCTTACTAGGTAGCTATTAAGAAATTGTTAGTCACTAATAGAAATATCAATTAGGGTTTAACTAATATTAAAATTGTATGACATACATTTAGATAGATTTAATGTCAGTTAAAGGCTAATTAACATCTCTGAGTGTAACGAAAAATACTTTAAAAATAATATGTTCGTAGTTCTATCTGTTAATAATATAGACGTGCACTAACTATATTAGTTTTGCATTTTGCCATACAAAGTGTCATGAAATACTCTGTTACATACTATTTTCAATATACATACATACAAATTTCCCGAGTTTTGCTATATATAATTATACTTGGTGGCTATATAGCTTAAGTTTTTATGCCCACCTGTGTATATAAATGCCCTGCTGCGTGCAGCTGCGTGAAGCCGATTTATTTCTGACTCGATCGTTATCAGTTTTTAAACAATCTAGACGTGAAAAAAGAACATCCATTGTATCATAGACCTGGAAAATAAAAATATATAATATATTTTTTAACCGTTTCATAAGGTTGTATCCCACATACGGCAAAGTGACGAGAAATTGCCTCAACTTAAAAGTTTCCATTAATTTTTAGTGGAATTTTAGAATTTTAGTCGTCATTTTAGTTGTTAGTTACATTGCTTTGAAGTATTATATACATCCTATTTATAATGGAATTAATATAATTCCAAAGAAAATGTAAATCAATAATGTCTGAAGGCTAGTAGTGCTTCCCGTGTGGTGCCATGAGAAATGGGATCTGGTTGAAATTGAAGAAGTCAGTTTTTTTTGTAAAAAATTATTATTATCTATATATATTATACATTATGTATTCTTTTAATATTAAAGTGCTTAATTAAATTAATATTAAATGGAAAATGAACAGAAGACGAAACTAAAAAACAATCCAAATATTGGAAGATTATACAGTTTTTTCAGAAAAAAAGTGTGCCTAAATTAAGGAACATTTATATTACCTTTAAAATGTTATATTACCTTTTCCCTAATTTGAACATACAATATATTATTGGAAGTGTTTCAACTCATAAGTATTACGTCACGGCAGTCTTTTAAATACCAACTTATAATAAAAAGAAAATTCTCTTATTTATTAGTTAATTTTTGTCTCAGACAATTAAAAGCTAAATACATTAAAACATAAAAGTGCCTACTTAAGCTATTTTTAGCTCAAAAAGCCCGACAGCATCCTTCCTTTTAACACATAATGAAATATTAATTCCAAAGAATTAATATATTTGTGTTTGTTTTTTTTATATACAGTCTGTATGTGAGTTCTGAAGTAATTAAATATTGTTTTCTAAATGTAGAAAACAATATTTAATTACTTCAGAACTCACAGAGCAGCGTAGGCAGAGGGAAACCTAAGTGCTACGACACTCCGTTATCCATTTTCTGCCGAATTCTGGAACCATAGCCTATGAGTATACGTTTTTTGTGTGTTTTTTATATACGATATATTATTTTCTTACCTGAATCTATATCGAAGTTTTCGTCATATTTTTTTCTTATAAAATTGCGTCATCCATATTTGTTAGGATATTCAGGAATAACATAATGTAAAAATTTTTCATCACCCACTTTATAAATATAGGTATGTATGTGTAGAACTGTTCTTCTCAACTAGCGTTATGAGACCATCGTAATAATAAAAAATCGGCCAACTTGGAGTCGGATTCCTCATCGAGAGTTCCCTATTAATTTCAAGAGATTGCCGAATATGGATTTGTAGTGTTTATGAGCCTAGAGTTAGCTCTTAAGATATTAGCAGATGGTTTATTTTTTACGCCAAAAGCCTATCTTAAAGATGCAGCAGCTGTATTGGATGTTTTTATTTATATTGTAAGTAAGGCAGTTACTTTTGTATTGTGTATATAAATGTATTACTTTGAACTATAAATTGATTCTTTTACACATAAATATTTATGTTTTTGATTTAGTTATTGTAACCATCTTTAGAAAAGTGGTCTTGATAGCTAGAGAGAGATACACGCTCATTCTACAAACGACAATGGTTCTGTAAAGATTCTGTTCGGCATATAATCAAACAAAAGATGTCGGCTTCGTGTGCAGGTATCCCTGACGTTCCTGTGCTGGATGCCGGTGCGCGTGCCGCCGGGCTCGGCCGCGCAGATGCTTATGACACTGCGCTGCGTGCGGCCGCTGCGCATCTTCGAAATATTATAGAAAGATTGATAACTTTTATATGTGTGATGTTCAATAAGTTAATAATAACATTTTTATTTTTTGTTTAGTATATACTTTTATTTTCAGTTTGCAGCCTTCTAGTAGTAACAACGAAAAAAGTTCCTATAAAAATCACAATCAACATATGATAGTGCCTGTAGACGGTCACTGGATGAATCTGATGATGGGGAAGAGGTTTCACGAGAGCCTCAACTCGAATTCTAATAGTGAAAATGATTCAGCCAGTTCTTACGAATCCGTTAAAACAACTGAACAAAGAAATCCGATGCCAAAGAAGACAGTTTAGAAAAAATTACAGAAATAAATGAATCAGAATCAAATGAGGCGAAGTCCACATGCGATGTATCTCCCGTGCCATCACTTGACACGTCACGGTGCTCCACAGATGTCAATTCCAGTAACAACGAGTGTAATATCAACATAAACACACACACCTCTAGAATAGCCACTATGAACTTGGAAGTGTCCAAGTTGTCCACTAAGAACATTATAGAACATGCCAAAATAATGTCCCTCCAGCACATGGACAGTATACCACCTTATAACAGTTTCACACAAGATATCGAGTCGTCGGGCGACGAGACGTCCAGCAGACGTCCAGCAGCACTTTAGATGCCATCATACCACCGCTGAAGGACTTTCAAGGGAAAAATAATCCATTTTTGATGCAAAATACATATTCATGTCGATTATATTGGTGAACGGTTATAATTTACTTACAACCATGACA
>JBAIZZ010000388.1:3567-20939 GCA_037355905.1 Heliconius aoede
TTTTTTTCATCAATTATATCACTTTATGTGGTGATATTTGTATAGTTAGTTAAAACCACAGATAAGATTCCAAAATCTTTATATAATGTAGCTAAAAAAATTGAAGTTATAAACAAAAAATTGGACAATGGAAGTTTCTTAACAGGAATGGAGGGTCTTAACATGTCTGTAGGTTCCCTCTGCCTTCCCTGTTATGTGAGAGAAACAGTGTGAAACAGTGCAAAAAAAATATTACCTAAATAACACAGGATATTCTAAGCTCCGTTTCAAGCAAATTGATCTGAAGAGAGACAGCTTGTTTAAAACATGACAGCAGATGTAACACAGTTGTGAATCTGGACATAACTGTAATATGAAATAGAAAAATTTATTTTAGTTAAAATTTATAATCAAATTCCACTGAGATGCATACCAACATTGATATGATTTTATCTTGGAAAGAGTACTATAATAATATTTATTTTATACTTTAAATTAGGTAGTAAAGAGAGGATCATTTGTCACTTGGTTTTCTCTACAAATCTCTAAAACCAGAGGTATAATATTTTGTATATCAAATTGAAAATTACTTAAGTGATATTTGTTGTATCACAGATACATGTATTGCTATTTACAGTTTAATCAATAATTACATATGTACTACATCTATATGTGAAGATACTTGACATTTAATGACTGTGCGGACAAAGAGAAAATAAGGTTAGGATAGTTATCTTTACATGTAAATATTGTACTTATTCTTATTTATTTACTTATTCATTTTAATTTTAAAAACGTATTAATGGTGTATCTTGCATATAGCAAAACAGAAGAACATAATGTTAAGACACTCTTCCTCACGCAAGACAAAATTTTCGCACTATTGTGTGTTGAGTGGCGACACTCAACGCTGCCATTTATAGAATAAATTTTAAACACATCATTTTTTTAAGGATAGAATTAAATTTTATTATTCCTAATTTATTATATAAAAATTCTATTATTTTATATAAATAATTCTCGATAAAAAATTCAACAAATTTTCATTGTATGCATTGTGAATGAAAAATATAATTTATTTAATAATCTACAAATGCGCTAATTATTGCAAGTTACAAGTTGTTCACATTTCACGTTTCTACGCACAACTGTGCGTAGATACGTTGTTTCTTTTCGTAACGTGGACACCCACTCAGAAAGGCCTTTGAAAAATTCCAATCCTGAAGGGGTGAAATAGAAGTTGAAAGTTTATATGATCTTTAAATTGACACCGATTTTTATAACATTTTAAATTCAAACATAAAAATATTTCATTGAAAATGTATTTCACAGTTTGTTACAATTCACATTCATTAGTAAACTGAAAATAATTTAATAAATATATTTAATAAAAATTCATATTTTCAAGCAGGCGAAGCCGCCCGAGTCAGCTACCATAATATAAAATAATAACTTAAATACAAATCACAAAATTGACAACTACCATGACATTAAAATAATCAACAAATATACAAAAAAATGTTTTGTAAACTAAAAAGAAATGGCGTTGTACTCGTTGTGGCGTTGTAGTGCTCAATTATGTTAGAATCAAATATGAAATTAATATTTTTTAAAATTAAAATACACATATTTTTTGGACGATTATCCAAATTTAAACCAAATATCGACATTTTGTAATCTGTAACTCAATAAAAAGATATTTCTATGTAAATTATCGAAAATGATTTAAATATATAGGTTTTTATTTGTGTATACATTTATTATCACCCTTGTTTGTTTATTTTATTAAATAGTGTAAGATGTCTTATAATACATGGAATATTTATATATACTAGTAGGTATTACTAGTATAAATAAAAGAACAATATCTTATCTAACAATATCTATCTTCTCTAAATCAAATAGTGACATTGAAGTAAGTGACCCAGTACTGTAAAGAACACCCAGCTTTATTTATGTTACTTAGACAAAAACATAGAATAAAAGAAAATCTTATTTTATATATAATAAAACAGTAACAACATTTTGTCTGTAAATTTAGTATTTTTGACTGAAATGGATAGAGGGACAATATACTCAGTAAAGTGTCCAGTGTGATGCTGATGTCCAGAGTACTGTCGACTTCATTGTCACATGTGTAAGGGCCAGCTCAATGAAGCTGATGGGCGACATTTAGAAGTTGTCTTGCACATGCACATACAGGGGTTTCTCTTTCTGAGATTGTTGATCTGTAAAGACACAAATGATTTTGGATATTTTTTGGCTTTACACTATATCCGGAATATAACGGGGTAAGCCAAGGGAATCTAATGTTAACCTTTTGATAACATTTCATTCTTCACCCACTGCTTAATTTTTAACACATTGCATATAAATGATACAAATTAGCATGTATTTTGTATTTATTTATTTTACCCTTGCAACCTGTAAAGTATGAATAAGACAGATCACAGTTATTTATTAACATTAAGATCTATATACATATATAATAAAGCCATATGTGGGCAGTCTTAACTCACTAGGTTGTCTTCCCCACTTGGAGCGCAGTGGAGTCAAGCAATGTCTCAGCACAACTGTTCAGTGTGACACTCAAACGAGAAGTGAGTCATCTCTCATCTCTCGCATCTCTCTTGACAGATGATATTTACTTTAATTTTGTTAAAGTTACACAACTACTTGTAAACTACCAATTGCAAAAGCTGGAGTAAATCTGCAAAACCATTACAGACTGGTTCCTGTGCTCTGTAGTCACTATTATTGACTGCAGTGAACCTCTGTGTTAATTCATCACAATATCAACATACTGGTTAATACACATTTTTAGGGACAAGATAAATATTTTAATGTCACTAAGCTGTATACTTCATTTAAGAAGGAAATGGTCAGTTGTAGTCAGGTGAATGTAAAGCCATCACCGGCCCAAGAGGCAGTTCGGTTTCCTAAGAGTTGATAAAACATTGCTCTTTTCAATAAAAGTTACAATTTTAAAACATAATGTAATTTCAGTTACACTTCAAGTAAATATTTACATCTAAAGGTACATCTCTATAATACAAGTAATTATGTATAGAGTAATAAGCTTTATTTTTTATAGTTATTGTGAACATTCTAGATCTGTCTGTATATTATGTAAAATATCTTAATAAGTGTATGGCTCCTACGTTAAATAGAATGTTTTAAAAGACATTTTCCGAATAATCTTGAATTTTGACATTTTAAATAAATAATATTTCGTCAAACTATCATATAGAGTATCTCTATAATAAAATTCAGTAGCTGTGTCTTGTATGCTGAAATATAACTTACCAGTATTAAATTAGAGTATTATTTTAATCATCTAAGTATCAGAAGTTTGTACTATGCCTTTTGTACTCTTATATAGAAAAGGGGGCGTACATTTTTGTTCTTATTATCAGTAAGCTAGAGAAATTGTTAGCAATTCTTAGGAAATAGTTCTTCTTAGGAACTTCAAGGGATCGTTGGCCATTTTGAATTCCAAAAACAGCAACGTTCCTTTTCCTGTACTTCTGAATTATATACTATCCTTTTGCGACACAGTGAGACACAACACAAATATAAAGCTAAAGTCCTTAATACAAAAATATTTTACACAGAATTAATCATTAATCAAAATTATAAGACGCCATGAGTTATGAATGACAAATGACAGCGCGACGCCACAGAAAATACATTACTGCAGGTGAAAGAGGAATAGATAACGAAGATTATTTGGTATGTTGCGAAATTAATAGACTACTTCTTCAATCAACGCAGTGTGTTTCGAAGTAATATACTACATATTGTAAAATCAGAGAATGTAAGAAATTATAATATTTTCGGCCGTCGTAGAGAGGACAAAATGAATGACTCTCTCTGTCATACCGGTCGTGATGGGTTAGATTTTCAGTAGTTGGAAAAAGAAATCAGCTTCACTCTTTATCCCACTCGCTTTCTGCCAAATTCTGGAGTTATTGCGTGCTGTGGCAGAGTGGCAGAGTTCAACGTCTTGCTTTGCCTCGACACCAGAGTTCAGTGGTGGAATTGAAAGTTAGGTCAAAAGTTTAAAATAAAAATTAACAAAAAGATCAAGTGATATGTTTGCGGATAAATAAAGACGTTCTTTCGCAGTGGTCACCAAGTGGTCACTTTATTACTGAACGCAATTAGCGGTCACGACTTGGAGCGCGGCCGCATGTACATCATTCCTTTATATAACTTATCTTCTTTTATGTTTTATGTGACATTTGCGACTTGTGTTATTTTAACAGTATACATTGTACTGTGTACTGTCATTCTGCCATTTTGTTTTGGACTATTCCCCTTTCCCAATAAAGTTTACGATTTATATTATATTTAACTTAACCAAACCAAAACTGACATTAACTAACGACATTGTTTATTTTATTCCGTGCTTCAATAATTCGCTCTTGACAGGAACTACGTGGAGGTGGTGAGGATTAATGCAGCAGGGGTTTCTCCGGTAGCAGAATCAATTAAGCTTCTATATTGATATAGGTAGTCTAATAAATTTTTAATTATTGCACTTACGGATGAATTTAAAATGGACTTAATCATGTTTTAGCAATCCTATTGCTATTTGGATGATAAATTGGGGTTGTTATCTTCCTTGAACACCATTTGACGAGCAAACACTCGATAATTCTTATGAAATTATCTTTAAATCGTTATCCGAGACAATCCTACGAGGCAACCCGAATCTTGAAAATATCATTTTTAGTTTATAAATGAATGATTTACTAACCGTACCCCAAACTTATTTCAGGACGCGGGGAGCGGAGAGAGGGAGGCGCGGGGTGGGTCCGCTCTCACGGCGCACGCGCCGATCATCTGATCCACTCGTATCTCCTTATCAAGACCGTTGTTTTGTCAATGCCTTGATGAGTTTTATGCAATTCTGTAAGTAATATATTTCTCTGCTGCAAAGGAATAACGGCTCTATGTCTCTTAAAAATGAGCAATTACTCGCTCGGAGGCCTATTTGTGCTTGATATTTGGAAATGCAGGCTGTTCCCAGCTCCATTTCCAGCTGTCGATGCGTGCTGTATGAAATTTTTATAATAATCCATACCAAGAAATCCCTTTAATTCGGTACAGTTTGTAGGGGGTGGCTTCACTATCAATATATTAGCATATACATATTAAATACTTTTTTCAAAAAAATGCACAGATTTTCAAGAGCCCGTTGTAAAATTGCCGGCCCATTTGCTAACCCAAACACTAAACGAGTGCATATAAACAACCCTTTTGAAGTTTTAATCCATTCCAAGACCCCCACTTTCTGCCGAATTCTGGAGGCATTGCGTGTTGAGTGGTAGAACTCAACGCCGCGCTTTGCCTAGACTAGTTCTACTTTATATTTAACTACAAATGGAAGAGGCCTCGCTTTGCCCCTTCGTTTCAGTTCGTCTGTAAATAAATAATTAAAGTTCTTTAGTAGCTTTGTATTTTCTCGTTTGATTTAAATAAGTTAAACATCAACATTAATAGAACCCAGTGGAACGATGTTATGGCCAATACATGGACAATACAGGACTACAGTTGCCACACAAACTAAAAAGTTGACACTCTTCACAGTTTACTTCATATCCCGTCCCGTTCTTTCGGCTCCGACTGCACGTCCAACTGGATGTTACGAAGATTTTAATTTTTAGACCTACACATTTAAGACGTTAGCGAAAGTTAATTTGCTGGAGTCTTGCTCAAAGAGACGGTCAAGGCTCTGGTCCCAGAGAACCCAATAACCTTCTTTACCTTGTTGAGAGTCAGAAATCGCTTTAGCTTACTTTATTCAAATATCTCATTGTATTTTGGGTCAAAAATAGAAATGTTTCCAATAAATGCAGACCTCTTTTATACTTTTTTTTGCATGGGTACTCGTCGCCACTGATAGAATGCTGATAAAGAAATACCACATAACATTTTATAAAGATAAATTAAGATTTACCTTGCCTGACTGTTAAAGGTACTCTAAGAGTTCTGCAAGTGTACCGATTGGCATAAGGTATTCTTGGAGCGGAGAGAGATCATGTGATTCACATAAAAGTTTAAATCTTTCTTTGATGTAAAGTCAATTGAATAGAATAGTTACAGAAAAACAAACTAAAAAACTAAAAAAGTATAATAGGGACAAAGATAAAGTACAAGCAAATTATAAAATTTAAAACAAATTATATTATTTAGTTCTACTATTCTTGTTCTACTAAATAATAACTACTATTATAAGAATCTTAATTTCAATGTAATTTAGGCACTCAGTAATTGTATCCATTAATTTTAAAATGAATAGTACTTTATACACTAGTATATGTTGGTTGAAATAGACTTCTGCAAATACAACTATATATTTCTCATTAAGTTCAAGACATTTCTTGAACATAATGAGAAATATATAGTTGTATTTGCAGTCGGAGCCGAATTTTACAAAGAGAGACCTCTTCCATTTGCAGTTAAAGATAAAGCAGAACATGAAAAAGGTAGATTACAACATTTTTTTTCTATCTAAATCAAGATTTAACAAATATATTTTTACCTACAACTATTAAATACTAACGAGTAGAAGTATTAAAAAAATATATTATACCTAACTAATTTTTATGGAATAACTTAGAATGAGATTCATGTCAGCCTTTGTGTGGAAACTGCTTTTTTAAGACAACACTTACTATATGTAAGCCATTATAAATATTTTAATTTAGTTATATAAAAATAAATGTGCAAACCTGATGATGATGGACAAACTACTAAATATTTGACACTTTTCTATTATATAATTACCATATGAGTATTTTTTTTAACAAACAAACAAGTCAGTAAAATCAATTTCTTTCAAAATTCTCAGAGTAATATTAATAATTTAAAAAAATACTAATTCTATTAACATAAAATAGTATATGACCATTAATAATCAACCAGTTAAAAGAAATAACAATGCTTTGCCATTTAAAATAAAGAACAATCAAGCATGGATTAAATTTGAATTAATGAAGGACAATTATAAAATCAATCGACAATCTTTATCAACATTTGGTGGCTCCTAGAAACTTATGACAATAGTTACAGTCGTTTGGTTCTAGCTGTCGATACAGACAGTAGGAGCAGTTGTCGCACCAGAAGTTAGGGTCATCCAATAATTGAGCTCTTTTAGCCTTGTTCAGTACGACAACTATGTGTTGCCGAGCATGAGACACTGAAGTGCCACACATGTAACAGGCGTCCCTACGCACAAAGTGAGTGACCGGCCATGGCCATACACAATCTACTGCGAGAGACAGGCTGAAGTCATTCTTATTCAGGCATTTGTTAACATTCATAAGTATGGGTGTGCTGTTTTGTGACATTGTTGGTCTGTAAAGAAAAAAATTTAAGTTTCATTTCCTTCTGCTGTATGCTGTACCCTGCATACTCAAAACAGGGAAGTGTATGCCAGCTAACAGCCTGTCAAGTAAATTATGGGGCAGAAAAAAGACCTTTTATAAAAATAAACTATTTTTTACACATTTTCGAATAGTGTGGTTAGGGGGTGGGTTTGGCGCGTGGATTGCGTCACCTTTGATTATTAAAACATTATTAGGTTTTGTATAAAACTCCATCCGCTGTCCATAATTTCGTTTGTTCCTTCATAGCAAGGTTGGTAGAAGGAGGGGTCCGCTACAGTACAGAAGTTTTAAAGCAAATTCAAGCCACGCCTTTTGGCCTACGCGATAATACATTCAAAAAATCTAATAAATGAATACTCACTCGTCGTTCGTGATAGATCTTCAACTCTTCCCTATTTCTGCTTTATTGATTAATGATAAGATATTAATTTAAATTGAATTGACAGACTCAGAGGCGATATACCAGTGTAACAAGTACCTCTCCCGTTCAAGAATTCAAAATGCAATGCGTTCTTGCCCAAATCAGTCACCTATCCGAAAATATTACCAGATTTAAATTTATGTTATAGTATAGTCTATAAATAATATATTATTCTTCACTTTGAGAAATAGAACAGATATTATATATATAATAGAAAAGAACTTTTTTTTTTCTAGTTTGAATGAATTAAGTGAGAACTTCTAAAAATATGAAAATAAATTATCTAATTTGTAATGAATTTTTTAAGTAGTAGCAACATTTATGGGGTGTATATCCCTGATAACTCGTCGAATGTTGTAGTTTCTTTGTAATTATCGAAACTGTCAAACAATCAAAAATGTCACTCATTTTAATTTTTTATTTTATTATAACAATTTGTTCTAATTACTATTATTTTTTTAAAAAGTACATTAAATTTACACTTTAAAGTTACTAAAAAAAATTTTTCTGGAACACCTTCCCTTCATTTTAAAAATATAGAGAAATATGAAAGTTAAATAACGTGATTTTGAAGATTTACTTTAACGAATGTATACATTACATTCTTAGTTTATTTCTATATTCTTCCACTACTGAATGATTCAGAGACAATACACAATTCTTATAATATTTTCGCGGTGTATAACACTGATGTTTTGCTTATCATGGAAAAAATATTTTCGTCCTGAGACTACTCTTACTTTGAAAGTTTTAAATACACCTTCGGATTTTTTTGTGGTGAATTTGAAATAAGTTCTTTACTTTCAGCAAGTGTATTTTATAACGCACATAATTTTATTATTACATTATATATTACTGTCTACTCCACTCTTTGCTATAAATGAAAGTTAAACGTTTGTGAAACCTTGGATTTTGTCAGCGTTTGCCAAGCCAAAATTATTTATTTGTAATAAATATATGTTTATAAATAATATTTGTTAATAAATATTTCATACAAATTTTAGCAAAATTATCTTTGGAATATTAACTATTTTATATGGAAAAATGAAAAGTATGGCTAGCCAAACAAACACACACAATATTATTGACAATATTTCGTCGTAAAATCTGACCCAGTCTCTCAGTAGCTTCATTTGTGTGTGGACGTGTTACATCTCAAAAAAATCAAAATCAAAAATTTCTTTATTCAAGTAGGCATCTAACAAGCTCTTTTGAATCGTCAAAATTTTGAATTAAGTTCTTTAATTAAGGTCGGTTCAGCGTGTCGTCTTCTACCGAGAAGAACCGACAAGAAACTCGATAGTTGTTTTAATAGTACTCGATACTCGATAGTAACTCGATAGTAGCCCGCAACAAGCGGGCCTTTCACCGAGGCGTCGTTGTAGTGTGCGCGAGTAACCCTGCAGCGTCTCATTTTGGTGGAGAGGGTTTCCGCTGGGTTGTAGTGGGCACTTGCCATCCGTATGGGCGGTGTTCGAAATGCATTTCCCAGCGATATAAAAAAAAAGAAGTTAATTAAATCATATTCTTATATTCCTTCTCTTACGTGCAACGCACAGTGTGAAACTAATTTCACTAACAGAAAATAATTTTAATAAAGTTTTTTTTTGTAAATAAGGAGCAGTTTTTAAAACGCACTTTTTTTGACATTATCGTGATATGCTTCAATAGATGGATTCCATAGATCTTCATAAGTTTCCCATGTCTTTATAATCAAATATTATTTTCCGTGTTAGTAATATCAGCATTATTTTCGCAGTTTACACTATTTTTGTCCATCCTTAATAAAAAGTGTGAAGTCTGATATTCAATTAAAGTAATGCTGTACGCCCGCACACTACAACTTATTGACAATAACTCTGCCTCTTCCCGATATTGTCGTGGCAAAAACAGCATTTCTGAAAATTTACAATAACATTGATAAACCGGCCACACACAATATTATTTTGCATGTTTGGGAAGCAATGATCCAATTATTCATATAAATAGATGGCATATATTCTGTGATAAACTGGTTCTAATGAGCATTAATTATCTGTGTCGACGATCGTGCTTGACAGTTTTGAATGACGTTATTCCTGTTTTCGTTGACCGACGCTAAGGGGTAATATGTTCATTTTTGTATTTATATTGATTGATTTAAAACCTTAATTTATCTTTATTTATTAGTGTATTTCATTTATTTGTTAATTTAACTTTACAACGTGTCATTTTTAAAAATATATTATTATTTCGCAAATTTCAATTAAGTTAAAAACCTACCAACATTAATGGCGGACTATGCTCATTGCATTTGTTAAGATTTAACTTAAACTTAATTTAGCTACAAATACTAAAATATTCTACAGATTATTTATATAGATATTATTATTTGACAATTATTTCTTCATTTCCAGTTGTAATTTCAATGCATAGCCGCCATGTGTTTTGTCGTCGGTCTTCTATAGTGTAAGAACATTCGAGCGGTTTCTAAAGTGAGTATTTTGTCATTTAAAATATTTTAAGAAATAAGTAATTGAGGCCAATCGTGGCGCAGGGGCACAGTGTGACTGTAAATGCGACAGGTTGTGGGTTTGATTCTCCCGCTGAGGAAATATCATTTAAATGAAATCAACGTGATACTATAAAATAAATTTAATAATGATAAATAGTTATTTGTTAGTTATAAATATTCATATTCTCCCTACGTTAATTAATTTTTATAATAATTTTACAAAATTATGGTTTTTAAGATAATTTAATATTAAAAGAGAAAGCTGTTGTTGAAACACATTAACTAATATAATTTAATATACAAAATTTAATATATTTGGTTTATAACGGTGGTTACATAGTCACAATGGAGTATCTTTAGGCTTAGTTTTAATAAAACAAGAAATTATATTATTCTATTATAAAGTTATATAAACAATATTACATCCCATCTTTATATAGCTGATGCTAGATGATAAATGTATTATCAGTACCACTCTAATTTATATTAATGGCCATTAAGCTACATTAATATAATGTTCTATATTGAAAAGTAATCAGATTTAATGTAGTGTTATTTGCTTCCACCTTTTTCAATTGGAAATGCATGCTTAGAGTGGACTCGGAGATGGAAATACAGACATGAAGACCTCATCGAGTTACTTTTAACTTATTGTTATAAGTACAGTGATTTTTCGATTAAAAGATAAACATGTAAAATAGCTAAAATAGCATATATCAAATAGCTGTTTTTCCATGGCAAAATGCAATTGACTTAATACTTACTTAATATTTAATTACTACTATCATTAGTTATGGTTGTATCAAAGAGGAGTAGTAAATCTTTTTATTTTTGTGTATACGCTTTCCTTTTCAGGCCAAGCAAACAATTAATTCCTCGGAAAATAGAAATGAGAGTGGTAAGTATATTATATGTGTTATAACAGCTAAATTATTTTCTATAGCTCAATAACTGATCTACAGTTATAATTTGTAGTCGATGAATACAAGTTTTTATAATAAATTTCCAGAAGAGCTTGAGTTGACGGGTTCTCCTCTCCAATTGGATCTTTGCATACTTTATTAGATGAAACTGTACTCCCTGATAAACCTTGGCTTTGGAAGGAAGAAATATTGCATGCACCTGTAAATATTGATTCAGCAAGGTATGTTTCATTATTAAATATTTTTGGGCCTCTACTGGCACAGTGAGATTATGTGTCATTAATATGTACTTATATTAAATATATATACTTGTGGATTTGATCCAAATTCAGTGTAATATATTAATTATTTACCCATCCCCGCTGCTAGACAAATGGCAGTGTTGATTTGCTGCTACTTAGCTTATAACCATAGTGAAAATAGAAAATCTATTATCTGTTTCTTATTTACTGCTTTTTATTTACTGATTGTATAACAGTAAACATTTTGCTTTTCTCAATCATTTTCCATATCTTTATTTTACAGAGACATGGCTAATCTATACAACAAAACCCTAGCTAAATTACCTAAAGAAGAAGCAACACTTATGTGGGTTTTATGTAATCCAAGTAACACAGGGGAGCTGTTACTACTAACTATTAAATCAAATGAAGATGCTTTTGTTCGAGGCATAGTAAATTATGAAGGTTATAAGGTGTTAGAAGAGGTTGATGTAGAGAAGTTTATTTTGCTTCTTATAAGTGTCAGTGAAGATTTGGTAAGTTAGCATATGGTGACATAATGTAATTGTAAAGCTATTATATGTATATTTTTACTTTTCTCATGTAAGTGTGAATTGCCATGTTGAAATAAGTTGAATGAGTAGCTGTAGAAATATATATTTTCTTAAATTTGTAATTTGTAATTTCTAAACATATGCATTACAGGTAAAAGTTTCTTTGGACATGTCTCCCGAGGAGGAAGTGGCTCCATCGACCGCCTCGTCGTACAGGGCAGAGTGGAGGGCACTAGAGGGCGAGGAAGAACTCCCATGCGTTGGACCGACCAGATTAAGGCTGCAGTAGGGGGACCCTTACATGAGTGTACCAGGCTCTCAGCCAGTAGAGATAAGTGGCGAATGCTCGTGAGGCGTGTAACATCTGCCGCTAATGTCACTTTGTAATGACCACGACCGCTCTGACAAGAGTGTTACGACAGAATGATGACAGGTAAAAGTAACAGTGGATTGTAAGAATTCAATATTTGGCATTTCATATGGATTTCCAACTATTGAGGAGGAACAGTTAAATACTCCTCATGGTGGTGTAACTGAATTGTATTGTGAATGGACTAATAAAACTCTTCTCACTCCTTTTATTAGCTGCAAAGTGAATTTTGTAAGTGTTTTAAATCTTAGTTTACTTGTAACTTATGTATGTATTTGAAACATATTATAATTTTAATATTACACAATTTTTCACTTACTTTACACTTACATAAGCACACTGTCTATGAAATTTAAGCAATTTTTAAGACATATTGAAGATGCAAGTCAACAAAACCTTTTGTCTATTGAACGGAGGACAGAGAGAAATAAAAATAATTTATTTTTATTTTTTTTATGGGAGAGGACAAGGCAAACGAGCGTTCGGGTCACCTGATGGTAAGTGATCACCGCCGCCCACGACCCCATGCAACACCAGAGGAGCCACAGGTGCGTTGCCAGCCTTTAAGGTGGAGATGAAGGGCACCGGGGCCCGGCATTACCTAATGCGAAACGCAGTGGCAAGGGCCACTACTTCACGCCGGTTTTAAATGCCGGGGGTGGTATTAAATACCGGCCGGTCGAGTCTGCCCATGTGTGTTGCCATTACTGGCGACGTGACTCTACCACACGTACTTTAGTCGCCTCTTACGACACCGACAGTACCAGGGTGATCCTATTCTAAGCCGGGACCACACGGCTAAAATATTATAATTTCGCCGTGGGATCGATCCGACATACTTCACTTTTGTAGGTTAGACGCTATTCCTCTCAAGTCCTATATACAAATATTATTACATTAAAAAGACATAATTATGTTCGTTCCAGGTACAAGAAGTAATAGTACATCATTTATTAAGTCCATGCAACACAATATGGAATTCAGTGTCAGCAATTTACAATATCAACCAATTATTGGCAGACATGACAGTTGCCGGAGTCAATTCTATTCAGCTGGAGAATGCTATTATAAAGTATGTATATATATTATTTTTATCAGGTTCACCCTGTATCGTACGTAGAAGGGTAGGCAGAGGGAGTGTGATGTTAAGCTTTCCACTCCTCAGTTTCTGCTGAAATCTGGAGTTATTGCGTGTTGAGTGGCCGCCGCATTCAGCACCGTTAAACAGATTAACAGTATGTTACCTCTGCCTACCCTTTTATTCATAAAATATGTAGCTAAAAAATTTAATACAAATAAACTCGAATGTTTTTTTTTTTATGGGAGAGGACAAGGCAAACGAGCGTTCGGGTCACCTGATGGTAAGTGATCACCGCCGCCCACAACCCCATGCAACACCAGAGGAGCCACAGGTGCGTTGCCAGCCTTAAAGAAGGAGATGACGGGCACCGGGGCCCGGCATTACCTAATGCGAAACGCAGTGGCAAGGGCCACTACTTCACGCTGGTTTAAAATGCCGGGGGTGGTATTAAATCCGGTCGAGTCTGCCCACGCGTGTTGCCATTACTGGCGACGTGACTCTATCACACGTACTTTAGTCGCCTCTTACGACACCGACAGTACCAGGGTGATCCTATTCTAAACCGGGACCACACGGCTGACTTTACCAGAGCGAAGAAATGAAAACATAAATAAATATTTTCTTTCTTCGAGTGGGAATCGAACCCGCAACCAGTCGATTGTGCAGCACAATTTGTACCACTGCGCCACAACCAGCCTCATCTCGCAGACATTCTCAAACTGCTAAAGTATTGAAACATCTACGTTCCAGTCCGCCTGAAGCATTGTCTTTGGTAGCTGGTGTCTATGGTAGGGTTTGAGAAAAGTTTATGGGAATATACTAAGATAATGTCATTGCTTGTAGATTCATTCTTTGTTGCCTGCATTTGGAATGAGGATTCTAGGTAAACATCGACATTTTTCAAATTATAAAGTTAGTTTTATTAACAGGTTTTTTCTGGGTGATTGTTTAATCTCATGTGTGAATATGACATCACATGTGTAGATGCTTTGAATTTTGAAATGGCACAAATGAAGATATCAAGATATTTGTTGTTAATAATTTATAATTCAAATTACATTTTTGTTCTCAGATCCCAAGAAGCAATAGAACAAGATATAACAATGGTGGTGATTTCACCCTTGCCTTGGCTGAACCCTTTCGAAACTTTAACCACGACCAGTTGATGATTTTGCGTCTTTGAAGAAACATGGGTGGTAAGTGATTTGTACTATACAAATAAAAGTATGATTGCTTAAATGCGTAAATCTCAGGAAGTACTGATTCAACATTTAAAAAGTATTTTTGTTTTAGACTCCATTAACAGATAATCCATTTATTTCGTTGCGGAGTTACCCCCCACACTTAGAATGTATCATGTGTTACTAAAATTGAATTAAAATTGAGGCTATTATGGCATCTATCAAACTGGGATATATATATATTTGGTGGAAATTATTAATAAAAAACCGGTTTTTTCACCTTCAGGGGGAGCCTAGTGTTAAGACACTCCACTAGCCAATCTATCGAATTCTGCGTGCATTGCCCTTTCCCACGACTCCAGAGCGAAGAAATAAAATATTGAATATTACATTTCCTCGAGTGGAAACCGAACTAACAAACCTGTCGTATTTACAGTCACATGTTTGTGCCCGTTAAAGAAATCTACCTATTTAATTTTATATTAATTTGTAGGTACCATTAATAAGAAATGAAATAGACATAGGTCCTCGGAAGAATCTTCTAACGAAATTCGCTCAACTCCACGTGTGCTTAGAGCACTTGTATCGCGCTGAAAATTGTTTACGAGCTGATTTTGGTATGATTTCCTTTATAATTATTATCAGGTAATGACATATAGTACGGTCATACTGATTTATAAATATAAATTTTTCATGCTGTATCCCGCAGAGTAGGCAGGAGGAACCTGGTGTTAAGACAGAGTGAGAATCGAACCCACAACCTCTCACATTTATTTACACGCTTTTGCCATTTTCTAGTATATTGCTATATAAAAAACAAAAATTTATTTTCTAGTACAATTAAAACCGATAGCATCGAAGCTCCTAGAACATTACGTATCAGAAAAGTCTCCGGTAAAAACAGTGGGACAGCTATTAAGTGATCCAGTACAGTAAAAGATAAATATACCTAACTCTAATGACGTGGTCGAAGATCAATTGAAGTAAGGTAGCTTTTTGTATGACCTAAATCCTATAGATGGATTTGTTAAGGCCTTCGTGACTCAGTGGCACAAACGTGCAACTGTAAACGGTTGTAGGTTCGAATCACACTTGGCAAAATTAATTATTGTTTATGAATAAATTTCTTCGCACTGGTAACAAAGCAAAGCGTGGCGTTGAGTTCCGCCACTCAACAACCTCGCATACAGCAGGGTAGATAGGGTGCGTGTTGAGTGGTAAAACTCAACGCCGCGCTTTGCCGCGACACCAGAGCGAAGAAAAATGGAAATATAAACAGAAATATTTCACTTCCTCGAGTGGGAATCGAACCCACAACCGTCGCGTTTACGCGCGGCACCCTTGTGCCTCATTAGTTATTTACATTGTTTATTTTTGTAAATTCATAAGATTTTGAAAATCGAATCCGCTAATATCCTAACAACTTTTACAGGAAAAAAGCACTTTGGTGTAGAATGCAATTATCTAAAAAAAGGGAATACAGAAAATCTCTTCAGAAGTTGCACTGTTACATACTTATTTTCACAAGTTTGGCACAATATGGGTAAGTATTTGTTAAAAACTACTATACTAATTTAAAGCTTCGAGCTGTATCCCGCACACAGCAGGGTAGGCAGAGGTAACCTAGTGTGAAGACACTCGGTTCTGTGTGAATTCTGGATGAGTTGCGTGTTGAGTGGCAGAACTCAACGCCCCCCTTTGCCTCGACACCAGTGCGAAGAAATGAACCCACTACCGTCGCGTTACAGTCACACCCTTGTGCCGCTGCGCCACGACGGTCTCAACAGTAATATTTTAAAAATGTAAAAAAATATTATTTATGTATTTAGCTCACGTCGTATCCTGCATATAGCAGGGTAGGCAGAGGGAACCTCGGAGCCCTCCGCTCTTCTCTTCCCGTCGTTATACTTATTTTTTATTATTTTCATATTTTTTTCAGAACCGCCGTCTGAAGAAATGGCTGAAATAACCGCAGTCGAAGAAGTGAAAAATTGTAAATAAATATGTGTATTTTTATAATAAGTTATTAAAATTGGATTTTTTAAAATAATATTAACATTAATAGAGGCCGTCGTAGTGGCAAGCGTCAACTGTGACGGCGACGGCTGTGGGTTCTATTCATTATTTTCATTTCACTTTAGGTTACTTAGTTTATATGTCTATTCTGCTAGAGGAGTAAGAAAAGAATACCTTATTAAACTTAAATAATTGTGTATGTAAAATATATTTTTTAGAAATCATATTTTAATATTGTTTTTATATAGGAGTGTTTTATTTATTTTATCTTTACATATTTCATTCAAACCCGACCCTATTATAGAGTTACATAAAAGTTCAAAGCAAACCGAAATACTATTACATCCATAAACAAGTACTCTGCAATGATCTGCGAGGCTTATAAACTAAATCAAATCACTTCTGCCAATTTGAAATCATTTTGGGTACGTTTTTGATTGTATATTTGATAGTCGTGGGTTCGATTCTTTTCCACAGGGGAACCAGTGCCTAGACACTGCACTAATGTTTATACTAATCTTATTAAAATAAATTATACTAATAAGTAATGGCTATCGATGTTTTTTGTTAAAATCTTTGATATCAAAAATATTACAAAGGCTCACCGACCGTACTGTATACAAGTACGTCGGTTGATTATACGTAGTACTACAACTAGTCAACACAAGAGGGCGTCAATATCAAAAATAATTACTTATATAAATTTGAAAGTTTCTTCTTTACATTTTGATGGCT
>JBAIZZ010000388.1:20949-33807 GCA_037355905.1 Heliconius aoede
CTTTACGTTTTTTTATTCGTTGCTATTTTATCTGTATTTCTTCAGCACTGGGCACCATGTCCAATGCTGAGTAATTTGCTTATCGTGTTAAAAGTAATTATCCCTAGCGAAATCTATTGAAGAGTAGTAAAAGTTTCATTCAAATCATAGTATTGATTATACGTAATGCTACAATTAGTCAACACAAGAGAATAGAATCAAAAAATGTGCTTTTGGAACAAAAAATAGAAATTCGGGCTAACAAAAATAAATTATTTGGAGAGAAAATTGAGCCAGAGAGCCAGACTTATATTCGGAGTCGATAAGAGTGAACAGTACTATGGGGAACTCGAGGAAAGTTCTCGATATAGTAAACAAAAAACTTAACATCAATTGTGTCCTCGAGTACCTACCACTTGACACGCAAAGTCTCTGCAGCAGAATGCAGTATCTTAATACCAGGTCCCAAGTTACCTCTCCCTATCTTGCTGTGTGCGGGATACAGCGTGAAGATAAAAAAATTAAAGACATACATTTTTTGTAGGAACATTAGGAGAGATAGTGACCCTGCGATAGCAGAATTCTGTAATTGACTATAAGCCCGACGGTTGTGACTGGTTCTCATTCGGGGGAATGAGTTATTTTTTCCTGGCTCTGGGGAAGAATTCGAGTTCCCCCACTCAACACGCAGTGTCTCAAAAATTGAACGGTGCGTAGGGAACGGAGTGTCTTAACACTAGGTTCTCTATACTTATCCTGCTATATGCGGAACAGTGCGTGAAGCTACTATAAAAATTACAAGAGGTCATCGTGGCGCAGTGGCACAAGGATGTCGCCCGTAAACGCGACGGTTGTGGGTTCGATTCCCATTCGAGGAAGTGAAATATTTCTTCACGTTTATATTTCCATATTTCTTCGCTCTGGTGTCGAGGCAAAGCGCGGCGTTGAATTCTGCCATTTAACACGCAATGCCTCCAGAATTCGACAGAAAGTGAGGAACGGAGTGTCTTAACATTAGGTCCCCTCAGTCTATCCTGCTGTGTACGGGAACGGCGTGAAGCTATTTGATTAGTTAAAAACGCCTATTATTTTTTAAAGGCCAACATGTTATTTGCTAATTTAAATGTAATTTTATCAGGCGTTCTTCCATTTCCTTCAAAGTGTTTTCATATTAGGCAAAATATATTCATCCACCCTTATGAGCTCATCTTGTAATCCCCTCCTTGTGAAACTTTCATTCAACTTGTTCAATTATATATTTTTATGAGTCTGAGTTTGAAATTTTCTAAAATTTCGGTGTTGATTTAAATGACAGACTCCCTTAAAATAATTTTGAAACCAATTTAAAAATATATTTTTTCACTAAAATAAAAAGAAAAGAAAAAAGGAGTCAAATAGTCTACACAGTGGTTTAATTATAATAATAAAAATAATAATAATATAGCCACTTTATTTCCAATCATAACGTAATATTAAGCTTCTAGTAAAAAATAACCTTATTTTTGACAATACGTTTAATTTCTGAACAAATGTTGTATTTATAAATTTGATTGAATGTATGCGTAAAAAATGTCAATATTATATGAATTTTTATATGAATTATGAATTACATCTCCTAGAATACAATTTGTTGTCAAATATATTGAAGTCCTTGTTAAAGTGCCAAGACAGTAGCGGTTCAATTGTAATTAAAATGTATACCTTAATCATTTAAGATTAGACATTTATTAAGTATGATTCATAATATTCAATATGTGTCATCTATATGTAATAACGTTTTTTATATAATAACCAAATATTAAAAGGAAATATATTTTAAGTAAAATTATAAAGTTAAATGTGACGCTTGAAATTCTATAATATTAAAATATACATGTAACTTAAGTTCGTGTTCGCATCAAGTAAAATAATTTTGAAACCAATTTATAATTATTTTTTTTCACTAAAATAAAAAGAAAAGCAAAAAGGAGTCAAATCGTCTACACAGTGGTTTAATTATATACATATAATTAATAGACTTCGTGTCTAAGAATGTCAAAGACCGCAAAGAGACCGCATGTGCCCGTTACCGCAGCTGTTGTTTACAATCGCCATTTAAACGTCGTTGTGCCCTATGATGCTCGTGCTCTTGTTATATAATCCGTTATGTTAATTAATAATTAATTTAATTATAATTAGCGATTCAGCGCGTTTGCGGCCGGCGGGCTAGAACAGCCTATCCCGCCAGCAACTGGTTTCCTGTGTAGACACGGACTCCACTCGACTTGTTTCGAAAATTGTACCGGTGCTAATCTCGTTAAAAACATTGATAGCGCGATTCAGAAACGATGCCTTCTTTCGTCCGGGAGTTTGTGTTAACACCCGGGAAACGGTGCCGGGGCGTGGGCCCACTTGTCCGTGGTGTCTGTCGGCGGACTTTACTAAGTACCGCGTCGTTTGGTTATGGCAGTAGCGCCAAGAGGGAAGAGGGAGAGCTGAGGTTACAGCTCTCAGGTGTAGGTGTAGTGATGGTTAGAGCTGTGCTTGCTCCCTGGGCGGTGCAACCCAGCCGGGTGAGACCCACGGTTGCCTCGTGTGAGGCCCAGCTAGGTGACCAGCGACCGAGGGGGCAGCTCAGGCGTCGATGTCGGGGGTTGTGAGAATATCTCTCGGTAGGTGCCTCCTGTCCGGAGGCCTGGCGCGCGATTCAGGACTTTAACCGGTTTGGAATTTAACCGGTATTATTGCTTTCTTAGAATTATAAAAACTACTAACATTTTTATAGTTAACAAATTATCTTAATAATTAATAAAATAAAAAAAAATTGGAAATAATGAAATTATAAACGTAAATAAATATTTCTCTTCCTCGAGTGGGAATCGAACCCTCAACCTTCGGGTTACAGTCACACTCTTGTGCCGCTGGGCGACGACGACCTCAATTACCGGGTTACCTTGTATGCAAAATTACAATTTAAATATACAACAATTCCACACTCGTTTCATACTTTCACAATAATGTATCATCAGAAAAGGGTAGCTAATATACGAAGTTCACTTATTTATTAATAGAAGTTATATTAGGAAAGTTACAAAATTACAGGTAAAAATTTTACGGAGTCAAGTTTTACGGAGAAAGTAGTGTCAAGACGTTCCGTTATACACTTTTCGTTTATTTTAGAAACGTGGCGTGCTTGGTAGTAGCGTTCAACGCCGTGTTTTGTCTGACGTTACTGTGGAAATTAACTTGTTATATATTTAGTGTGAAATATTTTCATTTCATATAGTTAGTATAGTTTCATATAGTTTCATTTCATATAGGTAGTTACTTATGATTTGTATGAAGTACTGAAAATTAAGATATTTTATAATTCCAACGTGTAATGTAATTTAGAGTATTTCAAAAGGGGTATATGGCAGAAAAATTACATAAAATGTTATTTATCTTTTATATATTTTTATAGCTTTAGGTTGTTAGAGGAAATAAATATTTAAAATTTTAATTTCCTCGCTCTGGTAACGAGGCAAACATTGGCGTTGAGTTTCCCCGGAGTGGTTTAACACTAAATTTGCAGGTTCTCCCTTTGCATAAATTATAAAAATGCAGTTTATGCAGTAGGAACCTCACAAAGGGAACCTAAGAGTTATAACTTTTATTTTGTTATTACGTTTGTTCTTTCTTCCTTTGACATAACATTTTATTCGCTTACAATATTGTAAATAATATAGTTGTCTCAAGTAGCATTCGAAATTACTTTCGGCCGTACATTTGTACGTACCTGTTGTGTTTAATATTTAATACTAATATGATTCATTACACCAGATATTCTATTTGAATGTTCATTCATTCATTTTTATTATTTTTTTCTATTATTTTATATTAATGCAAATTTAATTCATTTTCATTGAACTAATCGAAGCAAAATTGTAAAAAATAGAATATTTAGTCATCTTCAGTAGATATATGTTCTTTTTTCAGCTTCACGCTTTATCCCGCATGTAGTAAAGTAGACAGGGCATTTAAAACCGGCGTGAAGTAGTGGCTTTTGCCACTACGTTTCGCATTAGGTAATGCCGGGACCTGTAGCTCCTCTGGTGTTGCAATCAAAATATCGTATGAAAATGTAATAACAGTGTGCAATCAAGCTGGAATGCTTTTCTATAGTGTTCGTCTCGATCGAATTTCTAACGAGATTTAGCTGACATAGGAATTTGATATCTAGCAAGTATCTACATGTTTCGTTTTCAAAAGTATGGATATATTATAACTGAGTTTTTTTTATTTATATCATAATTTTTTTTCAGTATCAGTAGGCAGTGGGAACCTTAGGTTCCCTAACGTTAACGTTAGCGTTAAAACACTTCTTTCTCCATTTCCGCCTTTTTGTTGAGTGGCGTAGCTACATGCGAGATACAGAGTGAGCTAAGAAAAAGAACCAGATTAGGCTTTATACGTAAATATTTGCAAATTATAATTTTATAAAACAATACAGCTGATATTGTTCAGTTCAGTTCAGATCATTTTTTTTTTCTGACTGTACTATAAATTTTTGTATTAATATAATTATATGTATTATACTCGTAAACTGATTAAAAAGTAACATTTAGTTATTGTGAAGGCAAACATTTAAATAATGAATGGACAAAAACAATTGAATGTTTCTTAATACATTTTTGTTTAATAAAAAAAAACATATTAATGTCGACATGACGACTAAACTACAGTTATAACTCCAAATATTATTTTTTTAGAAGATTGACTTTGAAAGAAAGCATATTTATTAAGCAGGGTAGGCACGGATTCTGGGAACTACTCATAAGTATTAAGACACTTCCGTTCCCCATTTTCCGCCGCGAGACATTGCGTGTTGAGCTGCGAAAATCAACGCCGCACGATTGGCCTGTTACCAGAAAATAAAATCAAAATCAAGGCAGATTCTCTCTCGTTTTCCTCGTTTCGCTAAATTCTCGAGGCCTTCCGTGTTGAGTGGCGGAACTCAACGCCGCGCTTTGCCTCTACCAGAGCGAGGAAATTAACATATTAAATATTTCAGTGCAATCTACAACCGCCGTGTTTACAGTCGCATGCTTCTACCCCTGCACCACGACGCGACGGTCTTTATCAAAATAAACATTAATGAAGAGTATTATTAAAATTACGAACGATATTATCTAGTTATAGAACGGAGTAGTGTCTGGATTCAAATATATTTAAATGATATCGAATTTTTTCTTTTATCCATAACTCTCTAATAATTCAGTTGTGGGTTCAATTCCCACTTGGGGAAAATGAATTATAATTTATTAATATTTAGAGGCCAGGCGTGCCGCAGGGGCACAAAATATACTGTACAGTCGACTGGTTGTGGGTTTGATCCCCACTCGTGGAAATAAATGTTTATTTAAATTTATATTTCCATTTTGTTTGCTCTTGTGTCGAGGCAAACTACGTCGTTTATTTCTGCCACTCAAGGCCGCCCTTTGGCTGAAAGTAGGGACAAGAAGCTTAGCTTTACGGTCACGACTCGTCTAGTCTAGTCTAGGCGGTATTACAGTACGGTCCTTATTAAAAAAAAAAAAATTATTTCAAATGGAATAGAAGTGTAGCAAAGTCATATATTACTTGGTTATATTTGCTTCCTCCGTAAAATAAAACCATATATTTTAGAGCCAGAGTAGTTCAAACTTGAATTTCTTGTTATTAAAACAAGAAATTCAAGCAGATACAGTGCCATAAATAAAACTGCATCATGTGAATAACCTTAACATTCGTATATTGACCTAAGGCTTGGTACCACAGGGTATGCAGAGGAAACCTAACGTTACGATATAACATTCGTTCCCTACTTTCTGAATTCTGGAGCCATTGTATGTTGAATGGACGTCTCCAGAATAACCAGTAAGAACCTAGTATTAAAACGAAAAGAAAAACAATCCTGTGACAAGTTGTAGAATCAAGCGCTTACTGTCCACTGCTACATAATAGTCATACAAAAATATATATACAAAGTATATAAAAACTAAAATACCTTATTAATATCATCGCTCGGCTCCAGCATTCCCATATAATCAACATATTTAAAATTCTCATGTTTATTTAACCAGTAAAGTAAATAGTCGGCTATTATCTCTTCGCCCACCAAGTGGTCTTGGAGAGACGCGCAGAGTGCCAATTTCAGTCCCATTTCTATGTCAGTCAGTTGAGATTCCAAAAGCTATTTAGCTTTTGGAATCTCAAGTCCAAGAACATAAGATGAATTAGTATATTACATACACTGTAAATAAATACGACATAATGGTCTTAAAATTAATTCAAGTTGTTTATGTTTCTAAAAACATCCACACAAATATAGTAAAATACAATGATATTTAATAAATGGAAAGAAATATAAAGAATGTTCTTCTTTATTGGGCATGAGCAGGTTTGATTCCTGCTACAATGCAATTATTAACAATTTAAAGTTCTCACCAGGTGTATCAAACATAAATATTTTCGGATCATTATTTATTCTGATCTTGGTCATAAGACTCCTTGTGACTCCAGCTACGGCACCAACAGGTAATGCATGTCTGATATTCATATGATTACTTCTTAACATGTTGCAAGCTTTTAAAAAAATTCCTTACAATCCTAAAACACCGAACTTTTAAGCGCATACTTAGGACGCCGCATTCTTAAAACTTTGCCGGTTTACTCGTTAAGCTATGATATATTTAAAATTTTTAAATATATGTTTTCACGATACGACGAAATATATAAAAATAAATGAAAAAAATAAAACTACGAATAATATGAGATTATAATTCCTTAGCAACCACTTTCTGACAGCATTCTTCTCAAAGGGGGAACGGAGTGTCTTAACGCCAAATTTCCGTCTGCCTACCCTGCTGTGTGCGGGATACAACGTGAAGCTGTAAAAAAGACTCTCATATTTTCAATAATTATTAACTCATTAAAGAACGATGATAATAATAGGTACCAAACACAGAGAAAGATAATTAAATTCATAGTTATTTATATAAATTATTTAGAATAAACATAGTTTTAATACTAACTCTATTCATTTTTAATAATTTATTCTCTTTAATATATTATATATTATTAGATTCCTTTTTTTTCTCCGATGGTAATTCTCTTTTAAGTCACAACGAAGTCTTATATTCAACTGAGGTGAAAGGAATGTTACGATTCTTAATTAACAGATATAAAAATTATTTTTGATTTTCATTTGAACTTTCATTGTTCTGCCTTTAATAACTAGTATATTTTACGCATTTAATTTATCTATTAAAAATACATTTACTAAGAAACTTATTATAATTCTATATTACATTGTAACAAATATGAATATATTTAACCAATGTCGCTGACACCTTTACATATATTGGCGGTGCATTTAGTGTACTAGTGCTCCTTAGTGGACTTCTAGTGTAAGAGCCGATATACGAAAAGATGGGTTACAATCTTCAAGCTGAAAGATTATCAGGAAAAATCATAATATTAGACGATGCTCTCCAGGATTTAGACATAAAGATAGATCCGTTAATGCCTCCGGATGTCTGTTATGAAGAACCCAGCGACTCTAAGAAAAATATTAATAGCATGAGCGCTTTGTGAAAATATGATGAAATATTTCATGAAAATAGGAAACCAAGATGTGGTGCATGCGTCACGTGATTTGTTACTTTAATATGATGAATATAATTAAAACATTTTATTTCAATATACTTATTTGTCACTACATTTTTTTATTCATAAATGAATACTTACATATACACTGGGCAATACTTCCCTAAATTTATATAACAATGCCGTCGTCGTCGATCTCACTGAGACAGATGGTCCATTTCTAAATTAGAAAAATAAACTAAGTGCATTTTTTAAATACGCTCTACATACAACAATTTTTTTGTTTTCCTAGCGACTTCTTATTACTTACTTACAAACATTGTAATGATGTATAATAAGCCTATAAAAAATTTTTAATTGATGCCTTCACAGTCAAAATGACGATGACGACATAGCTAATTTGTGTTATAAAGAAACATTAAGGCGCCTACCATGTATACTTAATTCGTCTCACATAATTGTATTAACTATAATTCTTATAACGAGATAATAAATGAAAGATAAAAATTATATATATTTTTTAATAAAAGTTTCTTGGCGGTTGGCAGTTTTTCTTTTCTTTTATACAATTTAATAAGCATCGAACCTGCACTGTTGCCATCTATCATTCTTAATATTTTCGTGGAGAGGCATCTATCCTCACTTAGCATCTATACCTAAAAAAAAATGTTTCGTGAAAGGTTTAATTATGCAAAATCAAATAAAGGATTAAGCCAGGTACCTTCGTAGGATATTATTTGTATTAAATTATAATAATATACTTAATAATTAAGAAAATCATATAGTATGGATGTAATTTTTTGTACAAAACCACAAATATTATAATAATTTTGTATTTTGTTGTCACTAACCCAAAGTAAGTCATTATGTGTAATTATAAAGGAGATCGATAATATAGATACAATCTATGCGCGTCTAGTTGCGCGTTTCACATTTTATAACAAAATACCGAACCGATAATGAACCGATATGAGACGAGTAATGAAAGTTCATCCTCAAGTTACCCAAAAGTATGGATCCAAAAAAATTGTCAAGAATAATAAATGGTTTGAGCAAACCCATGTCAAACCAAACACTGATGTGGGGCCGCTGTCGTTGCTGGCAGCCAGTCTGCGACATCAAACTACAGAATTTTTCAACAATTCCACCCTACACGGTGTCAGGTACATTGCAGAAAAGGAACGACCGTTCTGTGAGAAGTGAGTATTTTTTGTCTGTAATGATAGTTATAAATAAAAGCAAATGGACTATATAAAATTAATTAATAAATAAATAATTAATTATTTCAATTTCACAGGTTCATGTGGTTCAGCTTCACTGCGATTGGAGCTGTCTGTTTTTACTCCTTTTTTTTCGTTTGAAGTTGGTATTTTTTTGGATTGTTTAGGGTACTAGTCCATATAATATATTAATTTTTTTTTTAATTAGCCTATTTGATTGATGTTAATTAGTTCACGATTCTCATAAATTTATTTTTTAAATAAAAAAAAACATTTGCATATGTTGTACTCATTATCAGAGTGCCTCGATAGTTTCATATGGTGCTTATTATTTTAATCTAAATCAATATAAAGCTATTTGTAAATAAAATAAAATAAGGCAGTGCAATATCTACAATGAATGTACATAATTCAATATTATTTGATATTTTACAGGAGTATCGCTAGGACAATCAACAAAAGCGCAATTGGCCCTCAAACGTGCGTGTGCTGTGGCGGCGCGACACGCGGACTACATACGTGATGCTTGGAGACATTTACTGGAGATACTTACTGCTTTGTTTGTTGGACGATTGTTGCCTAAGGTAATAAAATGTCATTAAAAAATAACCTTGAGATACGTATAAACTTTTAATCATAGCAGGCTCGAACCTATGTCTATTGAAAACCGTCGAAGCGGTCTACTAAATTAGGCCATCTGTTGTTATCTAAGTGCGCGATGCATGGCGCTCTGGCCTCTATGAATAAAATTTAAAAATAAATATTTTCTTAAATATTAAAAGTAAGGATTCCGTTTCCTTGCTGAAAATATTTTTTGTTTTGTTTTTATATTTTTTAGAGGAAGTTTTAATATTTATAACTTATAATGCTGAGAAAATCAATGAGGGGACGTCAACGTTTCTTTAAGGAACCAGTGTTCATATAACTGCGAATTTTATATCGATAGTATTATTTGTTGGGACTTTATTTCTAATTAAGCATGTATACCTACGATATAACTGTATCCAGTGCACAGCAGACTTGGTAGAGGGAATCAAGAGTTAAGATACTTCGTTGGGTGTGTGTCATAAGCATTGTTTTTTTCAGCTTCAATATCACAATCGGAAGTCAACAAAAAAGTCACAATATTTAAATATTTATTAAAATATGAATAAAAGAATTTCGACTATCACAGTACGAACTAGATTACTCATTGCACAATCGCGAATTTTTATATATTATGAGAAAAAAAAACATGTTTCTGGTTTATGTGTCTAAATAAAAATAAAATAAAGAAAAAATTAATTTTAAAAGTTTACTTTTAAAAGCTTACTTAGGTATCGGATATGATTATTGATTAAGTTAACTTGTAATTTGGGCTAAAACAAAAAAACAAGTTTTTTTCGAGGATGTGCTTTAAAAAGAGCAAACAATAAATATGTATGCCTACATTATGTATTTAAAAAAAATAACCCAAATTTTTAATACGCTTTCAAAAGTGTGTACAGCTTTAAAAAAATATTTCACTTTAATTTTAAATAAGAATTAGAATTAGATTTGAAGTAAATCTGTTGTAATACTATTACATTTTTATTATTTTTTTTTCCTAAAACTGTTTAATTTTAAAGTCCTTTAAATTGTATTTACGTTGTCACTTCGTACAAATGATAGAAATAAGGATGAATAAAAAGTGAAGAAACACACTCATTGAGTTTCGGTGTTAGACATGTGTTGTATATTTTTACGTCACGAGAGGTTTGCTAAGTAGTAAGTTATTTTCAAAGTTAGAACAAGTCGAGAAAGGTGTAATTTCGTATGTAACTTTTAAAAACAACCGGTATTTAGTCAGTCGATATAATTTATATTAGAAAAAGCAACGTAACAAAAATCTTTTAATTTCTTTCCATTAAGGATTACATGTCATATTTATTATTAATATTTTATATTAGAACCATTGTATTATTACAAGGAAAATGATTAAGAAACACTATACAAGCTATAATTTTTTTTCTTTTTGAAAGTTTTAATAAGAGTGTTAAAATGATTTAATCTTCATCTAGTGTTGACATAAGAATATCTTCCAGAACTCGTCCACATCTCGACTTATCACAGTCTACTCATTTCCTTTCCATTTTCAAAATTAATATAATTATCATTTAAATTTGTGGATATCCATGTCATCATTCTGATGTATATTTCAAATTCATGTGCAGTTTTATAATATGTTTTAAGAAATGTCTCAATGGGAACGGAGTGTCTTGAAAGACGAAGATTTTATTTTTTATGTAAATATAGAAATACGATTTTATCAGGAAATCATGAGGTCGGAATATATGACAGACAGACAGATAGACAGACGGACGAAAATGACGGACGGATGAGGGTTACTTAATGTCGAGACATTGAGTGGCGGTATCAACGCCAGGTTTTGTCTTGCACCAGACAGTTATTGTGTAGATACCAGAGCGAAGCTATAGAAATAGTTCATTACCACAAGTAAGATATAATATATATTTTTTATATAAGAATTGAATAAAAGATTTTTTTATAATGTAACAATTTATAATAAAAAAAATACAATTTTGTAACAATTTTCAGTTCTGTGCTTTGTATTGTATGAATTTATAATATATAAATAACTTTAATTAATGTGCTATCTGTAGCTAGTCATCCATGACTTCATTTGCCACTTCACTTTCTCTCTCTCAGTCCTCCCCTACACTTCCCAAGGAACTTATGTAACAAATTTCAAAATTGTACTGCGCGTTGTTTCGGCCATGCAAGATTGCGCAAGATGCATGCAAGATTATTCATAAGTAAATTACCATTTATTTATTACTCTTTCGTATATTTGACGATTCAAATCAGCTCCACATTGTATCCAGCACACAGGAAGGAAGGCAGAGGGAATCTCGTGTTAAGAAGCTCCGTTCCCCACTTTACTTTAAACAACGAATAATATATGTTTTTTAAAAAGTGCAAAATTGTATTTGATTAAACATTAAATTTAGGTATAAATTGTATTAAATTCCCGCCACTCTGAGCGCAATTTTTAGTAACATGAGTGGAAAATGTGGAACTAAATAATAATATTACAACAGTTTGTGTATTTATCAATAACTGTATACAGTATTTTTTAGCTTAATCTAAAGAAAAAAACATCTCAAATGTCCTATGGAAACAGATAAAAACTGTATTCTCAGTTCTAAAGTTTATTAATTCTTCATAATGTAGAAGTAGAACTTTCTTTTGTACACAAAACGATGTTAACTTGTCAAAATTTTAGTTAGTTTTAATAAAAAAACTTTTTCAACTTATCCAGTGAAAATAAAATCAACTTTTACAACTTACAACTTTTAATCAGATGAGCGAATCTATTTAGTCTCTGTGACTGCATTTTATAGGTATAAGTTTTAAATTAAGAAGATTGAATTAGTGCTACAAATGTATATGTAAATATTTTTCATATATTGAATTTACAGTCAAATAATTTGAATGTAAATTCAAAGATTGGAGGTTTCTCTTCTTCTCTATCACTCTCCGCAGAATCCTAGTGTAAAGACACGCCGTTCTCAACTCTCCGCCGAATTTTTTTCGCCAAAGCTAATAAATGTAAATATTAATTAATAATAATTCATTCTCGAGAGAATGGGAATCGAACCCACAATAAGCATTTATTAAAAATTTAATTGATTGCTTTGAAATATTAAAATAATAAAATCGATTATTGAATTACTGATCTAAAGCCAAAAAAGCCAAGTAACACAAAAAATAACACGAAGTAGTAGTTTATGAGATTAGCTCGGTCAACCGAACAAACGCTTCAGCTTTACAATATTAACAACGTTACAAAAAAGCAATCCGGTCAAAGGGGCTTAATACAATATAATAAGATCAAATTAACCTACGTCCCCACTTTGTTTTTACAATAAGTTAAAAATTAGAGTTATTTTGTAGACGGTGAACTAAATGTATGCAGGTTTTTTTTTAGAAGAAGTATAATTTGGTAAATTATTTCCTTTATTCTTTTTTTTTTTTTTTTTTTTTTTTTTTTTTTTTTTTTTTTTGGGGG
>JBAIZZ010000388.1:33907-46667 GCA_037355905.1 Heliconius aoede
TTTTTATGGGAGAGGACAAGGCAAACGAGCGTTCGGGTCACCTGATGGTAAGTAATCACCGCCGCCCACGACCCCATGCAACACCAGAGGAGCCACAGGTGCGTTGCCAGCCTTTAAGGTGGAGATGAAGGGCACCGGGGCCCGGCATTACCTAATGCGAAACGCAGTGGCAAGGGCCACTACTTCACGCCGGTTTTAAATGCCGGGGGTGGTATTAAATCCGGTCGAGTCTGCCCACGCGTGTTGCCATTACTGGCGACGTGACTCTACCACACGTACTTTAGTCGCCTCTTACGACACCGACAGTACCAGGGCGATCCTATTCTAAGCCGGGACCACACGGCTTAGAATAGGATCCATTATATCCACTGCACAGCTAGTACGTGCTACGTACTAGCTGTGCAGTGGATATAATTTCTTTAGGGTTTACCTTGTATCTCGCATAGGCACTCCGTTCAAATTGAGACACTTCAAGCACTTCCCCGCTCTCTGTTTCTTTCAATTTCTCCCTAATTCTTGAGGTTTGATAAACGAATACTTTGCGTTACATAAATAATCACAGTTAGAAGATCAAAAATACGAATGCCGCGCGTCTATCGAATCCAGTTAATAAAGTAAGTATTCCATTACGGACAGATTGCTTTATATTAGAGAAATTCTTTAAAATATATTGTTCTTTTAAAATACAGTCATATTTTTTAAAATTAATAAAGTATATTTTAGTTTTTGCTTTTAGTTATTGCATAAGTGGCATTGTGTCTTCAATAATAAACTTTGTTTTGAAACTAACTCAACGCCAGGCATCAGTCTTGATGTGAGAGTTAAAATGAATATAATAATTAATAAAAATTCTTTCCTCCGAGTGGAGATCGAACCCACAACCGTCGCGTTACAGTCACACCATTGTACCCCTGAGCTACAACGGTCTCAACTTTTTTTTACATAAAAATTCACTCTACACACACTTACTCTGTACTCCATACGTCACTTAAGCAATATGAAACTCGAATAGAGCTGTTAATGTGTAAACTAATTTAGTTTTAAAATATTACGCGCAGTGTTAAATAAATAAATAAATATGTGTGTTTGTATGTTACACTAATGGCGGCGTGTGGGGTATATCTCACGGACAGTGAATGTTCTATTTTTTTTAGGTTAACACTGTATTCTGCACATAGCAGGATAGGCAGAGGGAATCTGGGAACCTAGTGAAAAGAAATGTCCGTTCCCTACTTCTCGACGAATTCGCGGAACTCAATGTTGCCCCTTTTAGGTTTATCTACTTGTGACACTGCGCCACGACGACCTCTTTGGCGTGTTTTGTAAAATATACTTTTTATATTTTTTTCCAGCGTCACATTGTATCTCGCACACAGCAGGGTTGGCATAGGGAACCTAGTATAAAGACACTCCGTTACCTACTTTCTGCCGTATTCTGGAGGCATTGCGTGTTGAATGCGGAACTCAACGCCGTTCTCTGACTCAACTCCACAGCGAAGAAATGGAAATATAAATGTAAATAAATATTTTATTTCCTCGTGTGGGGTCGAACCCAAAACCCCGTCGCGTTACAATCACACCCTTCTGCCGCTGCGCCAGGAGCTGCATATTTTCATAAAATATTTCTTTAAATTGTAAGACTTAAAACATCTAAGTTATTTTTTATTTATTCTCAAGGCCTTTTGGCTTCATTCAAATCGACATCGTCGGAAACGCGATGATTGTGGTTTTGATCGCCACACAGTTATTAGGAAAGTGGGGAACGGAGTGTCTTTACACTAGGTCCCCTCTGCCCACCGTAACACGTATACAGCGTGACACAAAAAAAAAACAAAATCACACAAACTTTTAGACAGAGCCATTAAAGTATTCCACTTTAGTTTCAAAATACGACGCATTAAGTGAACAAATAGTTCAATGTATTAAAACAGAGAGCGCGCCGTCTCTCACATTTGGCATTCACTCATTAATCTGTTTTGATCCGTTAGATTATTTAAAAAAAATATTTTTATTTAAATGAAAAAAGTAGTTCCAGAATTTGTTTTTTTTTTTTCAGAATTTGATATTGATATAAAAATTATTCATATATTTATATTATTCGAGGCTATAGTGCCGGAGAAGCACAAGGGTGCGCGACGGCTCAAAACGTGAGGGTTGTGGATTCGATTTCCACTGAAAGAATGAAATATTTAGAGACTAAATCAACACGTAATGCCTCAAGGGTTGTGTAGGAAGTGGGGGATGAAAGTCTCTTAATGGGGAACGGAGTATCCTAATTTGAAGGGCGGAATTCAACACCGAGCTTTGCGTTGTTACTAAACCCAGAAAATGAAAATATCACGTGAGATTCGAACTTACAACACTCGTAACAGCCTCAAATTTAAAATGAATATCAAAAATAATTAATTTCACCAAGTCTAATCAACCCTAATTACATATTTAAAAGTTTTCTAAACGAGGTGGTGAAAAATATAGAGGTACCCTACATTCAAACTTATAAATCCGCCCACATTCCACTAACGTGAGGTGCTGCGATTCGTTTAACGCACTGTTAAATAAATCAGGGTTTGTCTCCGTTAATGTTTATTGTAGAAATCATTTTTGTTTTGTTTAAGTATAATTAATATTTATTGTATTGCAAACTATGGGTTTGTGCATATTTTTTTTTTATTGGTAATCTAGTGTTTAGATACTCCGTTCCCAACTTTCTGCCGACACCGATTTTAGTATAAATCCTTACTTCCCATGGTGGTTTTAGTGGATAGATAGTTCTGGGTTTGACGATAATGGGGGTTTACAAGTTGTAAGCAGAAAAGATAATTTATTTGTCTTCGATGGTGAAGAACTTAAAATATTTGCTCAGCTTCTACTATTTCTATCAATAAAGACAGATCTTGTTTTAAGTTTAGTAATATTTACTAGCAAAAACTCGCATATTACATATTCAATACAACACGTCGAGACTTATTAAGCGCCACCGTTGCCTTCATCCACAATACTTATTCAGATCAGTGTATTTCTTGCATGAATCTTCTTTTGCAAATTTTCATACATAGATGTTATCTTCAAATTTTTATCGAGTTTTGAAAATATGATAGAATTCTAGCTGCAGGGGTCCAGTGAAACAGTGAAGCATTGAAAATATTAAATATTTGATATCCTTGTACAGCAATTGAAAACATACTCTGTCACTTGTACAGCAACACTTCCCCCGCGCCATAGCTAGTCTAGAATAAAAGCAGAATAAAAGATATTAACAAAGTTCAATACAAACCGGTACAAAAATACCTATAAACAATTACAGCACTAAAGTAGCGGAAATGGCAATAAATCTAGAATATAGCGTGAGACGCCTGGAGCCCTAACATCTTATTTAAACTAAATAGGCTCACATTAATAACCACCTACTGGCTTCAATTATAGTAAATTCCACCATATTTTTATAAATTTAGAGTTTATATTAATATGGTAGTATTTCCAATACGTAGGTGGCTGAGACAGAGGTGAAAATATCGGTTTTGCCGACGCATGGAATTTAACTGGAATTAGAATTTAAATAATTACTAGTTTTCTTATACTGATTAACATAATTCATTTAGTGAGGACGTCGTGGCGCACAGGCATGAGAATGTGTTTACAAACGTGAGGGGGGTGTGGCTTTGATTCCGACAAGGGAAATAAAATATCTAATATTTTCATTTCGTCATTCTGTAACGAGACAGAGCGGGTTGTTGAGCTCCGCCAAACGCCTCGGACCCGGGCCCCATTTTCTCCTGAATTCTTAAGGCATTGCGTGTTGAGTGGCGGAATTCAACGCCGCGTTACGCTTGATTATCAGGGATTAAAAACGAAAATATCAAATATTTCTTTTTGTCGAGTAGAAATCGGACCCACAGCATGTCGTATTTACAGGCCTTAAGGAGAACAACTATACTATCTTTAAGTTTTCCATGTGATCGACTAGTAGCGTTGAGTTCCGCCAAATCAGAACGCAATTTCTTGAAAATAAACAGTAGTAACACTAGTTCGGAACAAGGCTAGTTCTGCAAAACTGTCCAATGAAAAAAATCTAATGGACGTAATAGTAAAAAAATAATCTTTTATGTTTCATTTCAAATTAGGAAAGTCAACGACAAAACATCGTTTAAATATTAATTAGTGAAAGGTTATTAATAGTCTGTTAGAGAAAGATTTATATGGCACTGGCGTGTTGTGACTTTTCCCTGATGTAATTACTATTTTTTTTTAAATTGACTGCATTATTGATGCCGATAGTTGCAAGTTTGATCGCTACTCTCAAAATAAATGATATTTGTCTCCTCTGGTAGTATTAAAGTGCGGCGTTAAATTCCGTCACTTGATGTATAATTGAATTGCCTCGAAATGAAGGTTTAAAGTAGAGAATGAAATGTTGATACTTAATACTCGATCTTTTTTGGTATTTTTTGATCTTCTAGGTATTTAGAATAAAACGGGCTAAATGTGAGAGATTTTGGCAAGAATCGATTTATTTTACAGTCAAACTGATCATATTGTTTTCTGATTCTGTCTTAACACTAGGTTTCCACGTTCCCTCAGTCTACCCTGCTATATCCGAGACATAGCATAGAGCTAAAAAATAGAAAAAAAAAAACCGTATTTTTATGTACTTTTCATTGTGTAAATAATATTTAGCTTGAACTTTACCTAAAATTTCAAACCTTCTTCATTAAAATCAACGTCCAGACGACCACTATGGTTAAGTAAATAAGCTTATATAATAAAATATATATTTACAGCACCCCGACGTCTTCAAACACTTATATAAAGTGACTGAGCGATCAATATACATTTGAATCGCTGTATAAATTTGCAAAAATATCCTTGTGCAAGCTCTGGGAGGCCTCGATAGTACGGGTGCGGGATATATTAATAATAATTAATTTACAATAAAGTAATTACGATAGCCTCTAGAGCCTCTGAAATTTTTAATTTCACTGTTCCATAAGAACCATTAAAATATTTTTTAATATAATAAAAAATAAAAAAAAATAATTAAGTGCAAGTCCACGAAGCTTCGAGGATTGTACGTCAACTGGGAAAAGGACGTACAATTTACTTTAGTTGATAAAATTGATGCATATGCATTTTATACACAATACCACAAATGTGTGTTTGTAATGATCTTTTTCTATGAAATACGTATCCCGCACACAACAGAGTAGGCAGAGGGAACCTCGTGTTAAGACACTCCGTCCCCACTTTCTGCCGTAAGGCATATTTGTAATTCTCGCATTTTTTTTCTTTATCAGTACTATAAGACGTTGCCTTAAATTTGAAGATTCTGAGCTCACCCTATAGATTTCCCTTGCGAGTTTCATAAATTTCCGGAAATTTGCTACATTTACAACGGCTGTAATGTTTTCTTTTCAAGGTACGGAACCCACAACATAATTTGAGGCCGTTGTAACACATCGGCCTAGTGTCTGACTGCTAATGCTACGGTTATGGGTCTTATCATTTAGTTCCATCTATCTACCTGTTATATGCGGGAAACAGCGTGAACCCAAAATAAAAACAAAATAATACCACATTCATGATTTAGTACTAAACGTTCTAAAATACCAAGATCAACAGCAGAGCGACAAACTTTTCGTCGAGGGTAGCTATTTGCATAAGATCTTAAAACAGCAATTGACTGATCTCGACACCTCACTTAGAGAAAATATTGAAATTCTGATGCAGTAAATGAAATATATATCTAATATGTCGTATGAATGTAGTTGACGCTTAATAATAGTTTATGGCATATAGGTGGTACTGACTTAGGGCTTCGATTCCCACTCAAGGGAATAAATTACTTTCATTTGTTCGCTTTATTTATTTCTATATTTTTATACGGAAAATTTTAACAGAAAACATTTAACCCAATGCCTCCTGACCACAGTGGAAAGTGGAGAGAAGAATGTCTTAACACTAGTCTCCTTCTGCCGTGTCTGCTACGTGCGGATATATATTTTCTTTTATACTATTGGAATATCATTTATCAAGATTGTAATCGACAAGAGCGAAAACAGTGCGTAAGTAATGATGCCGAGTATTCAAGATCTAGTTAAAGACTAACGTGAGCTTACGATCCATATTTAAGAAAATAATTAGCTTTCAGTTAATTGGAACGTTTAAGTGAAGATTATTAATAAAAAGGGTAACTAATTGAAGGGGCTATCGTGGTGCAGTGTGTAGTAAGTTCGATTCTCGTTAGGGAATGAAGATTTTTCGTTTTCACGCTCTGGCAACAAAATAAAACACGGCGTCGAATTTCGCCATTTAATTCGCAATATCTCAATGAATTACGCAAAGAATTCTGAATCGAATTTTTTAATACCAGGTTCCCTCTCGAACCCTCGGGATGCAGTGTTAAGAGAAAAAAGTCGTACCGTCGTAAATAATGCAAAGTTTCTGGTGTCGAGGTAAAGCGCGGCGTCGAGTTCTGCCACTCAACACGCAATGCCTCCGGAATTTAGCAGAAAGTGGGGAACGGAGTGTCTTAATGCCGAGATTCCCTCTGCCCACCCTGCTGTGTGCGGGAAATGATGACTATCAGTATAGCACTTTCCAATCTAACGATATTCTAAAATGCTTAATGCCAAAGCAAGGGACGCTCACGTGAAGTACACCTTAATAGGACAAACACGCTTAACCCAAATGCATTTAGATACTAATACTATGAAATTACTATTACTTCCATATCGAATAGCCAAACTCCTGATATTTCCAAACACAGGAATAATATGTTGTAAAATATCCTGTATATTGAAAGATAAATGAAATATTCAACATATTTTTTTTTATTTGTCCTAGTAGTTCTTGATCATAATGACGTTCAACCAAAAAAATCAAGCTTTATAGATATTACGACTATAACATCTTGCGTATAAGTCTAAATAATATCAGAGATAACCTAATATAGCATATTAAGTGACAGAACTTAAGCCGCGCTTTATCTTGTTACTGGAAGAAGGAAATGAAAAAAAAAACATCATCATCCTACTAGAAATCGAACGTATAACCATCGCATTTACGATTAGACACTGGGCCATTGCGTCACGACAGCAACTAAACATTAAGGATAATTATAAGTTTGCAGAAACTAATACGTCTTCCCCATAATAGAACTACCATTGAGTAGAAGCCGTTGATTTTAAGTCGCTGATGGCGTGTGATTAATGAGAGCGCTTCCATTCCAGATCCATTACTTCAATAATTAAACTATACTAAGATTGAACTTATCTAACTGCACATTGTTTGTGACTTCGTATCTCATCTGAGATATAGATTATTGTATCTTTAATAGTTTCATGCTGTATCCCGCATATAACGGGACGGGAGGAGAGATCTAGTGTTTGGACTTTACGTTTCCAGCTTTCCGACTGAATTTAAGACATCGTCACAGTAGCTGCAAAACAATTAATGGTTGTAGATATTAAAAAAATATGTAAATACAATGCAATAAATATGTTAAAAAAATATGTAAATGCAATGAAAATGTCAGAAATATATATACAATTAGATATCTACATAAGATACTAATGCTAATTTAAAACCCCAAATTTCCAAAAAAGCACTTGCTGTATCGTGAAAATATTTCACACAGCGTCGCGTTGGTCTGGCATGCCAGAACGCAGTCCCACGCGTATATGCTCTGGTAAAAACCGTTTATCAGACCGCGGCGGTCGGCGATACATTTTTTCTTTCTTTCTCCGACAAATGCCATCTATACATGGATATGTACCATTGTTCTGATGTCATTGTTGTGACTTCAAACGTCCTACAATGGCTTTTGGATGTGGAATGTTGTAATTAAAGTGCGAACTATAAATCTTTTGTTTTTTTTTTTTTTTTTATGGAAAAGGACAAGGCAAACGAGCGCACGGGTCACCTGATGGTAAGTGATCACCGCCGCCCACGACCCCGTGCAACACCAGAGGAGCTGCAGGTGCGTTGCCGGCCTTTAAGGAGGAGGTAAACGCGCTTTTTGAAGGTACCCATGTCGTATCGATCCGGAAATACCGCCGCGGGTAGGCCATTCCACAGTTCCGTGGCGCGTGGAAGGAAGTTCCTACGAAACCGTACAGTAGTGGAGTGCCACGTATCCAGGGTTTGAAAAGGGTTAGTCTGTATCCCGCAGGATATGTGGAAGAAACATAATATTAAGACTTATTAACATAACACTTGTTACATTCTGTCTAATTTTGAGAGACATTGCATGTTGAGTAGCGGATTTCGGCGCCACATTTTGCTTTGCTACCAGAGCTAGTAAAAGAATAATGTATTCCACCGAAAGGGAATCGAACCCCCAATCGTTGCGTTTACAGTTAGTATACACCTAACTTAACATAAAATGTGGTTGACATCATTTAACTGAACATCCGAGTTGCTCCATTTACGACCACGACGCGACGAATGCGTTTTGACATTTGCGATCCAACTCCTCATTCCTCTGTTGTGGAGATCCTTGTGTAATAGCATAATGCAAAATATTGTGCTATAAGGCATTCCCCGTTTCATAAGCAAAAGAAATCTAGTGTTAAGACACTCCGTTTACCAGATTTTATTTATCTTCCAAAAATAATTTTGTTTGTCTATCGTAAACATAGTAAAGTAATAATAATTGAAACATTATACCAACTGGCTCAGTGTGTCAGCATCGGCTTTACTTATCTAGATATCTATCTATCTATCTATCTATCTATCTATCTATCTTATAGTATCTTTCTCTCTAATAAGTATTCATTCATTCCCTAGACTGATAATCTAACCTACAACCGTTGCGTTACAGTCACATACTTGGGTCACTGGGCCACGACGGCATCGCTAACTCAGATTTATAATATCTATTTATAAAAAAAAATAACCTACAGAACTACTGTAGTTTATATAGTAATAGTATATTTTTTTATTTCATTATTCTCCGACCCGACCCGACTCCGATGAGGCGAGGACAATGAAGTCTGGTCGTAACGAATATGTTGATTTACAAAATCGCATGTACGCCGCCGGTCAGATTTATATTAAAAGGGGATCCGTTTACAGACTATCGTTCCGACAGCGATCAAATATTAGATGATTTTAGATTATTTTATATTAGTTGGTATATACATTTACTACTACTGAAATAAATTATTTTATTCAAACAAAATACGAATTCAAATAATTCATTACCCGTGTGGAACATGATCCCACAACCAAAAAAATGTAACTTTAGTCGTAGGTTCAATTCTAACTCGAGGAAATGAAATATTTAACATTTCATCTTCGCTCCGGTGTCGAGGCAAAGCACGGCCTTAAGTACCGTCACTTGTTATGTGAATATACGCCATGGAGCTGCCAGATCTAAATTGGCTAAGCAATAATCTCTGCCGATGTGCGAATAAAGACTGGTGGTGGTGAGAGATTCTTTGTTTTGAACGTGCTTCACGAACATTAGTTAAAAATTATATTTGGTAAATAATGTGCGAGTGGGTCGTGGGTTCGTTTTTCACTGGGGTAATGAATTGTTGTCATTTCTTCACATTAACAAGGGAAAGCTACGTTAATATGTAAGATTTTTCTATGTTAGACATTTAAGTTGGTTGAATATACAAACCTATATTATGTTAATCATGAATTTGAATACTATTCTAATTCTGAAAGGGAACCTAGACCTCCTAAGACATGCCATTCTCTATTTTCCGAACAAATAGCGTACAAATCATATTATCATTCCCTAAATAGAAATCGAACCCACAACCACCGCTGCCAAACACTATACCCCTAAAACTATTTATTTAGCACACATAAATATTTATATATTTGTATTATTATCTCCCATATAAGAAGTGCCCATACAAAATTTATTATGTCCAGAAAATAGCATGAATTATTCCAATTTTGATAACGATGTAAGATAAACGTTGAATGTAAAAATAAAACAATGTGGTCTCTGTTTATGAGACATTATAAGCCTTCGTTCGTTCTTCTACAGTGGCTGTAGTGGCTCCGAGATATTGGTGGCCATTCGGTGTTGAATACAAAAGATATTTAAAGGTACTCTTGAAAAAATATCAATGTTTTTCGTTTAATTTTGAATTAAATTAAATTTAATTTTATTATTTATTAATGTTTAATTTAAAATATGCTATTATCTTCATGTGAAAAACCTAAATTAAAAAAACCGTATATGAATTAGTAAATTCTGACAACCTAATATACAATATTTCTGAGTAGAGACAATCACTAAGTAGAGAACAGAGGGTATCGCCACTGTCTCTCATTTCTCTATAAAACAAAAAATAAATAAAATATATTTTTCGTATAGTTAAATGTTTTTTCTAACCGTACACACTCGCGGTGGGTATAACGCAAACTGGTTAGCTGATGCGTTTTCAATGCCGCCGCGAACGTAATAACATATGTTGGATAAAAAGGCGAATTTACTACCCACGCTGATCCTTGTTTGTTCCTGAATAAAGTTGAAAATTGAACTCTAAGTTAAAGAGCTTAAGTAGAATTTCCATTGAAAATAAGTGTAAAGCTGGTCAAAGAAGACGATGCATTTATTGGCGATTTTTTTGTAAAACTTTTGTTGTAATATTTTTGTGGAAAAGTTTTGTCTGTATGTTGTCGTATACTTTTTTAATATAATACGACAATAGTTAATTAGATCACTTTAGTTCAGCGCTGCGAATAAGCAAACTCCCCCGAATTCTTGAGGCATACCGTGTTGTAGATCAACCACTCTCGTTGCCCTACTCCATGACAGTCTCGATGTTTTTATTTTGCAATGTTTATTTTATTATTTTTGTAAAACAAACAAACAAACACACAGTCTTAAGTTATATTCTTATAAATATTAACAACAAACTAATTAAAAGAGTAGATGTTATCATTTTGAATAATTAACGTATTGTTGTCAGTTATAGAAATTAATCGAATTGAATTTTTAGCATTTAATTTTTTTCCGAGATTTTTCAAAGGAAGCTTTTTCACTTGGGGTTTTAATATAGCATCACGCTTTATCCCGCACGTAGTAGTGTAGGTAGAATGAAACTGATAAGTCAATATTTAAGAATGCCTTAAGCCACTTCCGTTTCCCATTTTCTCCTGAATTCTCAAGGTGTCAACACTCAGACGCCACGACTTTGTAATAATAATTTGGACGAAGCGGGTCTCGAACCCGCGCCTCCATATAAACTTTTAATAATGTTAATATATTTAAACGGTTTCATGACTATTGTTCAATGAATTTATTATTATTCTCGATTCATACTAAAGTACGTAAAAACTTATTTTATATTGTTCACTCGGAATCGTATCTATTTCTTTTCTTATCGAAAGATAACTGTTTGTTTGACTTCTTCTCCTTATTTATTGCAGACATCGCTTCAGTATTGTTTTATTTAGAGTTATTGATCTAATAAATATTAATGCTTAAGCCATATTGGGTAACTTTGTAAGTTTAATATAATAGAAATATAAATATTTCATCCCCTCGAGTGGGATCGAACCTAACACCAGTCGAATTTGCAGTGACAGATTGTCTACAATATTTTATTTTACACACTACAATAGTCTACAATATAGATTGGCTTATATAAAAAAAACACTGAATTAGGTACAGCGTATCCGGCTAAATTCAAAGAAACGACACGATACTTCGTCTCCCATTTATCTCTCAATTTTTGAGTTCAACAAGTTGAACGGCGGAACTCAACGCTGCGTTTCTTACTCGATACGTACGGAAATGAAATTAATTCATTCCATTGACTGCAAATCGAACCCAACAACTCTAGGTTCACTTACTATAATATCATAAGTCATGTAATTTTAAAATTACAATGCGATCGACGTGAAAGCTATAAATTAACGTGATTAATATCGCGCCATATTAAAGATTAAAGCTCGCCCTTTGCTGCGTGTGACCGAAATATGCATGACTGGGTGAACATCGCAGTCATTAAATGAGATATAGTTTTATTTATGTAAGTGTATGACATGTTGCAAAATGGTCATAAATTTCACACATACAAACTTGCTGCAACTATCAATAAAAAGAATATACTTATAATATATAACTAAACACTAAAATATTTATAAATATTTCAAACAATCAAATGTTCAATAATAACAATTCAATGTAATCTATTATACTTTTAAAGTAAATAAAGTGAGGGAACACCGAGAGCGTTTACATGAAGAGCACGTAAGCGGGGGAGTCCCGGGAGAGCGCGTAATAGATTGCTATGTTTTTTACTACGACTTTTGTAGCAATAACATTACTTATTGAAGTATTCGTCTAGACTCGCTATTGTCACGGATTTTTCTTTTGTTTGTGTGTATGTTTGGAACAAAAATCTCCATTTGGATAAGGATAAATATATATACTATAGTATATAGTCTTAGTTTTGACAGTTTTTACATATTGACGCATACAAATATTTTGATTTTGGTGATGGGTATACATATTATTTTTTTAGTATAACGCTATATACCACACATAACAGGGTTCGCAGAAGGAACCTGGGCACCTATTGTAAAGATGCTCCATTCCCTTTTAGACACTCGTCTTCATCAAATTTTTGGGACATTGCATGATGAGTGGCTGAACTCAATGACGCGCTTTTTTCCTGAAAATATTAAATATTTCCTTAAGAATCGAACTTTGTAGGTTACCCACCTCTACAGTCAAGAATAAAATAAGCATTTATATGTCAAGTTCTATTGAAATAATTATTTAAATAAA
>JBAIZZ010000388.1:46767-59861 GCA_037355905.1 Heliconius aoede
GAATAGTTTAATAAATAGTAAATTTTCTATTTTCAATATTTAAAATAATAGAAACACGTACTAATGTAAGAGAAAGACAGGAAGAATAGATGAATGTCGTCACCAAACATTTGTAAACGTTGACCACATTGTCTCTGAGTGGACGTAACCAAGATTTATTCTGTTTGCATAAATGTAAATCGAAAATTTTTATAAATAATTTCCATATAAAACAAATAAGCGATATCAAAGTGTTGCTATAAAAGGGCTCACTGCACTTTTAAGGTTGTAAGTTCGATTTCCACAAGGATAAACTTACTAGTTCCTATGGCATGGTGGTCAAAGCGCGGTGCTATTAGAATGAACATTCTGAAAAAGACAGAGTGATTTTACACTATACCATTTTCATCTTCTCTACAATATCCATGAGATACCAGAAAATAAATAAAAGAAAAATCCAATAAACAAAGTTTTCAATATGGTAATATGGCTATGGAAATAAATTATATTAGCCACTTAATATTGTTCGCGTGTTAGAACACCTGCTACGCCACTTAAGTGAATAGAATCAGGTACGGCATCCGTACTATATGCTATAGTTACGTAGTTATATGTGTACATTACTTACATACACTCGTTGTCTGCAAGTCTGATTAACTTAATTATTCAAATGTGTGTGACATCTGAGGTGGCTGAAGCTGATGATTTGTTATACATAATTCATATTAACAAATATATCTAATATATATTAACTATAATTTATGTACTTATTTATTTACGACTACTGATTTCTTATTTATAAATTTCATTGTATTATATATAAATATTTAATAAAAAAATCTCTAGTTTTCCGGTTTACATTTATATGTTCTTAAATATTCGTTTCGTATTGTGTACGTTTTAAAAAAAAAGAGAGGATTTATCTATAGTTATCACATTCTTAATGCTGATTAATGACAATACTATTCTCTAACTTTATTTAAAAATATTTTTTCCTACATTAGTATGTTTTTACATTATGTAGACAAAGTCGCTGACAGAACTTGGCTTAAATGAAATGCTCACTGTTTATTCTTCCAGTTGAAAGACTACAAGATTGACCAAGAAAATGGAATAACATAAAAATTTCGTATTTTATTCCTAGTTTTATATCTTTCAAAGATATATGAGCGTTGAACCTTAAAATTTTTGTAATATAACTAAAAATTAAAATAAAAATCGATTCTCCACATGACAATAAAGTCAGTGTGGGATCTTTGAAATAAGAACAACAAGTAGATTTATATATTTATATATAAATTTAATCATTTTCTTTTAATATTATTCGTATATAATTTACAGTATATAACAAATCTATGAGAATTCTATAAAGCTATTTTTAGATATAAATAATCAACAAAAATTGCGTTTCTGTCGAAGCTCCCGCGATATATATAAGATATACATTTGAGAAAATGAATATTAAAATGTCCGTCAAAGATATTGAAAATATAATTTAATTTAACGCTTAACCACTGACAGACATGACATATGTACATATTTTGAGTGTCTCCTATTTCATAAATAGAGTGAAATACTAATTATTGTTTTTTGTTTCACAAAGCATATTGATGAAAAAAATATAATCATAATCACAGCAGGGAAGGCAGAGGGAACCTAGGGAACACTTCGTTCCCCATTTTCTGCCGAATTCGGGATGCATTGCATGTTGAGTTGTAGAACTCAACGCCGCGTTTTGCTACGACACCAGTGGAACGAACCCACAATCGTCGCGTTATAGTCATACACTTGTGCCGCTGCGCGAAGACGGCCTCTACGATATTATAAAAAAACAGTATATATATAATATAGAATATATATAAAATAGAAGTCTATGGATATTAATCCATAGACTTCTATTTTTTTTATCGTGCCTCTAATTCGCTCCGATAAGATTTTTAAAAATTTATGAATTCAAAATATAAAGGACCGAATATTAGAATTCATAAAAATATGACATAACTCAAGTCTAGTATTATTGTATTTAACACTAACGATAGTTTAAGACTTTAATTAGTCAAAGAGACTAATTAGAGACGTGCCAAGCTACAAATTTGTATAATCCTTTAGTTAATTATATAAAGAGAAATAATAAAGAAATTATCGAATATATTTTTTTGTAAAAAGTCTGGAAAATATTTTATAATGTTTTGATTTGATTATACTAATTGGATTGATGTTAGTCCACTTTTTTAGATTAATCCTGTGAAGGAATAAAAAAAATTCTTAGTATATTTTTTTCTATTAATATTTTAAATGATTTTGATTATAGTGTTTTTATTTATTTGAGAAATTAAAAATAATTGATTTAATAAATTGTAGAATTTCATATTGTCGTCGTTCCGGCTCCAAGGTCGGTGTTCCTTCCCCCACTCAACAAACAATGTCTAAGAAAAATTTGGCAGAAAATAAGGAAAAAATTTTTAATTTAATATGCAATGTAAAAAAAAATGTTTTCCCAATAAATTTACATGTTTAGTTTTTTTAATATGAAATGATTTGAAAATATACTTGTATAATATGTTTCTGAATTTTATAATATATTTCTTTTTCAGCAATAACAATAGTGTTAATAAATGTAAAATATATATTCATTTAAAACCACATACCGCCGAAAATAAGAGAATTGACCAAATATTATATTTACATTATAATATTTCCAAATATAAAAGAATTTTATTCCTGTAAAGATGGAAAGTGTCCATTTGAATAAATGTGAAAAAGATAAAAAAGGCTTTTCTGAGTGGAGAGCATTAGCGGTCGTAATCAGATACACGTGGACGATGATTTATGTTTGTTGAAATCTATTCTTTTGTAAGTGTCAGTGGAAATGTGATTTTTAATACTTATTTTTAAGTTATCTTTATGGATCTTCTATATCTTGCGGGTTAGATATAGATGAAAGTGATAATTTTTTTACTCTTATAACTTTATTCTGCCTCAAGCCCATTTTAGACCGCGAAAGGGAAATGAACTGGTAATGCTTAGGCGTAACGAATTCCATTTAAATAAAATAGATTTCCACCAACAAAGAGTTTCACATTTTGTATTTACTTGGCTCCCTAGAACCTCAGTTCTATCAATCGAGATCATTTCAACCCTTTCTGCGCGCTTAGTCCTTCCACCTGACTATTAATTGGTAGAATATAATTCTAGACTAATAGAATATAATACTACCGTATTAAGTTATTTGCCATTGCGAGTTCAACGTAGGCCTTAATGAGCACACTCGCGGTGGCAACCAGTTGTAATTACCATCATAAGAAATAAACTTAGTTCTAGGCAGCATTTTTTTTTTTTTTATGGGAGAGGACAAGGCAAACGAGCGTTTGGGTCACCTGATGGTAAGTGATCACCGCCGCCCACGACCCCATGCAGCACCAGAGGAGCCACAGGTGCGTTGCCAGCCTTTAAGGTGGAGATGAAGGGCACCGGGGCCCGGCATTACCTAATGCGAAACGCAGTGGCAAGGGCCACTACTTCACGCCGGTTTAAGATGCCGGGGGTGGTATTAAATCCGGTCGAGTCTGCCCATGCGTGTTGCCATTACTGGCGACGTGACTCTACCACACGTACTTTAGTCGCCTCTTACGACACCGACAGTACCAGGGTGATCCTATTCTAAGCCGGGACCACACGGCTGAAAAGCATAGAGCGGCTCTTTCGCTGCGGAAACAGTGCTTTATAGCAGAGAGAGAGAGAGAGAGAGAGAGAGAGCCATTCCATTATTCACTTTCGTCCGAATTCGAGACAGAATGTATATTAGCGAAATTCAACGCCGCTTCATATCTTGAAACTTATAACTTATTGTTTTCCATTTTTATTTTAAAAATAATTGTGTGTATCATCAATATCTTATTAAATCTAGAAATTATTAAAAAAGTGGAAAATCAAATTTATACTTTTCGTTGGTTTAAGCAAAACTATTTTAATGAATGATGGATATATTTCTTTATGGCGCAATAAAATCCACATACTCATTTCTTTCATAATTTACTGACCTTATTTGTCTTAATTAAACATTAACGATAAGTTGACATCCATTAAAATGTAAAATAAATATATTTCACAAGCTTTCGCGTATACGAGTACTTTGTCGTAATATATATATATATATATATATATATATATATATATATATAATTTAATGTGCAAAGACGAGGCCATCGTGGTGCAGTGTGACTGTAACGTGACAGTTGTGGGTTTCTATATTTATTAATATTTTCACGTTGTCATTCCGGCTCCAAGACCGGTGTTGAGTTCCGCCACTCAACACGCAATGTCTAAGTAAAATTAGGCGGCAAATGGAGAAAGAGTGTCAACACTATATTTCCTCTGACTACACTGCTGTGTACGGCATACAGCGTGAAGATAATTTTTAATATGCCATGTATAAAAGATGTTCAATCTTTTTTGAAGGCTCAATTCATTAAACAGATTTTTATAGAGCTTAATATTTTTAAATCTCTGATCTTCACGAATTCTTCACTACCAGAAAATGTAAACATTACCCTGTGTGGAATTGAACCTACTTCCACCGCGTTTACGGTTAGACGATATATTGTATGCAAAGTGTATAAAATAATGGTGTTTTCTTTTTTGACTAAAATGAAAGTATCCACTTAATGTAATGTCCGTACCCACCGTAACTAATAGAGATTTGAATATTTAAACAGACAAAGAGATCCTGTCAGGATGACAAATTATACACAAGAAACTATGTTTACCAATATAAACACTACTTGTATATTGTAATACCAACTAAGTATAAGTGGTTGAATTGGAATGCTTAGAGATTTATTTATTTATCAGAATCACGCCGTAGACGCCGTCGTGGTGCAGTGGCACAAAGGTGTGACTGTAATGCGACGGTACTGGGTTCGATTCCCACTCGAGGAAGCGAAATATTTATTTACGTTTTTTATTTCCATTTTCTTCGCTCTGGTGTCGAGGCAAAGCGCGGCGTTGAGTTCTGCCACTCAACACGCAATGCTTCCAGAATGCGGCAGAAAGTGGGGAACGGAGTGTCTTAACACCGAGGTTCCCTCTGCCTACTCTGCTGTGTGCGGGATATAACGTGAAGATGTTTTTTTCTGGAGGTTTTTGCGTATTGAATGGCAAAACTCAACGCCGATGTTTAGATATTAAATGTTTCAATTATCTAGCAACCATAAATAATCTTTAATACGTATAGTGTTAAGTAAAATTATTGTTTTTTACCAACTATTGTTTGAAAAGCTTTTGTTAAATTTTTCTACATAAGCTTCAAAGTTGGAAGTCCAAACAAAAGTTGTAACCATCATATTGAACGTTTCCGCTGACGAGATGAGAACGTGTAGCTTAATTGGCTTGGCGCGATAGGCAGCGTATTCCCAGAGGAATGGATAAATGAATAATATCTGCCCATTTTTATATTAAAAAAATTACTTACATGGATATGTAAGTAGGAATATCCTCTGATTGTTGTACTATTCTGTTGCCATAATTTTTTAAATATCTTCTTTTGAAATAAAATTAAAAACTATATAATACAATAATGAAATAATATTTTTTCATCTTACCTTTGTCAAAATAATAATTTCATAAGGATGATTTAGCAATTAAATTTATACGGTCTTAATAGCGTAATTTATAACAATTTATTTGAAGTGTCGTCGTTGAGCGATATTCAAAAATCCGACGTGCTCATTTCTATACAGTTGAATATATCTCCAATTTATTCCAATTTATCGCACATACATAACTGTCATGCAAGCAACAAATTATATTTTTTTATTTTTAAGTGTCAGACCAGTCAGGCCAGAGGAACCTGGCTCGCCTAGCAAGCCACTACGCCGGCCAGGCTCGGTTTTTAAAGTGACAAGATTTAGTTTCAATAAGTAAAGTATGACTTAAAAATTCGCTAAATATATAATAAAAGCCACGTTATAAAGAATCCTTAAGTTCAACTTGTCTTGAAAGGCTAAAACTTTCTCATTCCCATGGGCCGTGAGCTGTCGCTAATTTCAAAGTGTAAGGGAGATGGGATAAGGAGTTTATTCTGAGAGCCCTCGGTTTGTTATTCAATTTTACGGTTATTTCCTCAAGTTACGCTTTGTTGACTTCTGTCACACAAAATGCTTAATAGATTTCTTTTTATACATATACATGTATTTGTATGTCTGAAGATTGACGTAGCACTTGTGAGGATCGACATTCCTTAAATTCAAATTCAGAATATTCTTTATTCGAGTAGACTATTAGAAGTAATCGTCCAATGGTCTACCACCGCAAGGCAGCTCTGCTGAGAAGAGCCGGTAAGAAACTCAACTTAGTTTTCAATGTTAATGGTATAATTTAATAATAATATCACATGAGCTATCCTGCATAACATTCAATAGATATTAATTTCATACATCTTTATCCTGTAAATATTCATAATTTTCTTTATATGGTATTAATATATTGTTTTTGATATTATGCCTCTTTAATTGGGTTTATTAATTATTATATTTTTATTTTCTTAAATAATATTGGAAGTAAGTATAAAAAATGAAAATAAAGTGTTATTGAGGATTAACCATTAAGAAATAAGTATTGTGGACTACGGACTATGAAGTATCGATTATCAATTATGAATTTCAATTCATCAATTATCAATTCATAAATTGTATTATGTTATATTTGTTTCATTACAGACATATTGTATTGCGTTAAGAAGCTGTAAAAAATGGAAAATTAAATGAATAATTACAGGTTCTCCTAACTTTATCCTAAAATGTAAAAAAGAGATTTTATTTTTAAATTTATAAAGAATTATGTAAAATATATTTAAGTCCAATACATATAGAAGGTCAGTTCAAACTTTTCCATGTACGAAATAAAGTAAACTCTTATTAAATTGACACAATGAGAGCGTCTTTCCCAATCATAAAATCAAATAACGTGTCGAGTAAATATAACAAACAAACGTCGCTAGAGGTGAGCGAAGTAAATACTCGTGTTTATTTTCACGATTGTGTTTGCCACCTGAAATTATATATGAAACGTTATATCACATTATATTAAAGCTTAAATTTAAATATGTTATAGGTTTAGAACCTACTTGTTTAAAATAAAGTGGATAATCCAGCTTGTTTTCAGAATTCATCACGAAAGCACTAAGAATGAATAAGAATTCATTCTTAGTGCTTTCGTACACTTTTTAATGTTTTAAAATTTGGTATATAGTTAGGATAGATACAAAATTTAAAAATTATAAGTGGTGGCTCATTATTTAGAAAAAAAAATTGGTTTTTTTTCAGATTTAAGTCAATATAAAAATATTGAATTTTTTTTCTAAAAAAGTTAAGTCAAGTTTAAAAAAACTTCTTAAATATTTTATTTAGTTTTAAAGTAATTTACGAAAATTTAACGTAGAGTTTTGTTTTTTAGCTTTACGCTGTCCACATATAGCACAGGGAATCAAGAACCCATTTTTCAATTTTAGGGACATTGGTTGTCGAGTGGTGAGATTCAACGCTGCGTTTTGTATTGTAATCAAAGCGAGGAAAAGAAAATAATTCGTTCCCCCGACTGAGAATCGAACCCGCAACAATCGTGTTCATACTTGAACGCGGTGCCTTTTCGTCACGGCAGCCTCTTACAGAATTTACTTAATATTTAAATAAATAACACTATATACTCAAGAATTCGGCTTTACTGGAAATTTGACCCTTATTATTGAGGGATATTTGCGTGCGTGATTTATTCACCGTTGGTAAATATGAGTTCCAGGACGAAGGGTTGACGCGTGACGTTACCTCCGCCTTCCCTTCTATGTGGGTACAGGTGAGACAACATTATTCGTTTTATAACTCATTCTACTTAAAGAATCTTGAAAACCCAAGAATTAATTATCCTTCGAGCTTATATTTTCATATTAAAACACTTACTTTGTCTATCAGAGTGGAGTACAGCAAATAATGGCTCTATTCGAAATTGTGCTGTGTAATTAATGTTGGCTTTATCTAGAAGTCCATCTTCGCTCAATATTCTAGTGTCTTAGAACTTGGTTAAGAAATTAACCAATTATAGTTTAGGCCAATTAATCGAGTTTCAGAAGAGTATTACTGTAGAATCAATTAAGGGCGTTGTCAAGAAGTTATTATTGTGTTAATCTATTGGGTAAATCTGTCAATCTAAGTTTGTGTAAAAGTTGTAAATTTCCTTGCTTACATGTCCGTTTTTTTTCTTTTTTCTTCTGCTTTTGCATGCATTGCGTGTTGAGTGGCCGAACTCAACGTCGTGCTTTGCCACGAAACAAGAACGACAGAAACCACCACCACCGAGTGAGGATAGTACACCCAACCATCATATTTCCAGCCATGTACGATTTTAATTAGTTTTAATTAGTTATCATATTTATCATATTATTATTTTCAATTATTTTTTAATTCTATTAATATTTTAATGTTACTTTTAAAGTGTCATTCCATAATTAGAAAAGAGTCCTCTTGAGATACTTTTTGAGGCTCCAACTCTTAGAGACCCAAATTCTGGAGATTAAAACCACAGATTTTTTGTTATATATTTATACGTTCCAATTTTTATATGTTTCCTTTATAATCATAAATCACACAATTTCTACTATCAAAAAATATATATTTAACGAAGAAATTGTGATTCTAATTTCAGGAATTTGGGCCGCGCTTACAGCCGAGCTGGGCCTTTACGAGTAAATACAGGCTATATTAAAAACACTGTTCTGTCTCTAAATTTAGAGTAAGCAATTATTCAAAAGTAAATGTAAAAGACATGCTGAGCTTTCGCAGTTTTTAATTTAAGTTCTCGTTATTACAACTGTCTGACACCTTGTTCCAATTACGACGGGTTTTAGCGCGTTGTTTTTCTGCAATTAATGCTTGGTGAGAGTTCAAAGTGTAATTAGAACTTTGTAATAACATTTTGGGAATTACAAATAATCTAACCACTTGTGTTTGCCATATTGTCTTTTTTTTAACCGCCAATGCTAAATGAAGGTAGTTATAAGTTTGACATTTTACATATATATAATATATAAGTCCGTCTGTGGCATCTAATATCTTAGTTTACTATACAGGTATTTACATCTAATGCACTTTAATACTTAACAATTGTCTTTTCGAAATATATTATAATTTATCCGCTATTAATAGTTCTATTTATATACCACTGTTACATGAACAAACCCAAGAAAATAGAATAAAGTGAGAAACCTACCTTCCAACGTTCGTAAATACTTTCTTCAAAGATTCTTGACCCCTAAAGTCCCTCGGGCTCTAACCCGTTGTAAAGTTCTCTAACAGAAGCTGTCACATACAAAAGGTTTAACGGGATATTTGATATTTCACGCAACACGAGCAAACGATATAACTTGACGTTTTGACGTTTAATGTATAACTAATTGGGGGCTAGAATTGGTTATGGAAAGGACAAACGTAATTTTGACAGTATCTTTGGCGTGAATTTCTAATTATTTCACATGATTCGTTTTTTTTAAATGTAGTTGTAAATGAAAATGTACTGCCATTTTGTATGGTTGCAGTTTATAGAAATTCAAAATTCTACATACAATAGAAATAATAATACATAATATAATCAATAATAACAGTAGAAATGAGGACAATAAACACAATATCCGAATTTCTAAATAGATAATTTTTTTTTGTATTTAAATGTCACCTCTTTCATTCATTGGATATTTTCCATTTCTTAACATTAACTATCAATTATTTGTCTTCGTGGCAATAAGGAAGTAATATCAAAAATATAGTCAGCTTTGCTTAGACAATATGTATGTTCCGGCTTTTGTATTTTGGAACCCCCACTGGTAAATCAATGAATGCTTTACTTTGAAAATAATATAAGAGGCACAAGCGTGCGGCAGTAAAAGCGATGGTTTTAGATTTGATTCCCGCTCAGGGAATGAAATATTTAATAATTTGATTACTAGCTTTGAAAATAAGGCAAAACGAGGCGTTGTGTTCCGCCACGCCTCAGCACGCAACGCCTCGAGGAGTCTGCTGAAAGTGGGGGCTCTCACTCACTCTTAATGTGAAGAGAGTGCCTTAAAACTAGGTTCCCAAGATCCCCCTGCATACCTTCTTTTATGCCGGATACAGTATAAGCTCTGGATGCATTGATTATAATATTTCAGAACTTTTCAGAACTTTCGAACAAAACACAAATGAATTCTCGTAATTTATATAACAGATTTTCTTTCTAATATTCACCATGAAATTTTTAATATTAAAAGTAGTACATCGATTTCGTTTTCACTCCAATATTAGGGTAAAGTTAAACGCGAAATGAAAAGTTGCTCGGTTACAAGCGTTTATTCAAACCTAGGTACTTTATTTTGATCTCATTCCGTTAATTGATCTTTGCATTTGTGTTTGTTTTTTTTATATATTAATATTTAGTAAAATTAAATGTATTATTTGTCTTTCTAATTATTATATTGTATATTTGTCTAACACTTTTCTAAATCCTTATAAGGCTTCATAAGGTTCTAAATAAGTTTAGTACTCTGTAAATATATATTGGCACTAATATTTGCACTATATTTTATCAGGTGGCACGTATGGAATAAATACTTGAGTAACTTGACCACTAGTTAATACTAGAGGAAGCATATAATCACTATATTTCTTATGAAATCTTATTATTCAATAGAAAGAAGTAGACCTTTACTTATTACAATACAATATAATACTTATTATTTCCGAACAATTTGACTCTACAGAAGAAAAGAAAGCATCTTTAAAATCAACTTTATTTCTTGAGTCATAAGATAAATATTCACTTACATTTGAATACGATAAAGCCATATAAAGTCTTTGTAAGATCCAATTATCGTAACAACAGCCGTTTCGCAACAAGTAGCGTTTTTGACTTCAAATTTTAGAAAATATTCAAAGATATTCTTTCGAGTACTAGAAGAATGCAGTCAAATCAATACATATATATTTTACAATAAAAATATATATAAAAGATAATGTCATTAATTTAAGTGTATGTTTTACTTTTTTTATGTCTTAAATTCGGGAGCTAAGTGGAGAGTGGAGTGTATTCACACTAATTTATCTCCACCACTCTTGACTTCATCCCGTCACCTGCCGCCGAGATTGTTAAAGAAACCCTATTGTAGCCTCGGTCTGTAGCGATGGAGAAGGAGCACTGCAAGGTCTTAGGGGGTAGTGTGGAAGGCATATATCTACTGGTCCACGAGTTTCATATAAAACACCCTTCAAGCTCGGGCAGCGTAACCGTAAAACGGTTTCCTCAAGACAAAAATAAAAAAAAATTCTCTCTGTCTGCCCTGTTATACAGCATAAAGCATTTAGCTTAAAAAATGGAATTGAACTTTATCCTCTTGTACATAAAATAGTAAATCAGTTTGTTTGATTTATCATTTAGTTAGTTAAAAACCTAAGAGAAGTTTATAAAAGAAAAGGAACTGGTAGAGTTACAAGCAGTGTTGGACGTAAATTATTGTTTTACGACGGAAATACGAGCAGTTGTAAATTTAATCTGGAGATCTTCATAACGACAGTTTTATGTTACGAGTGTAGCTTAACTTCACATATTTTTTTTTGTGAAGTTATTTCTTGTGTCTTTACCAATTTCTTAAATTGAGTCAAGTCATATAGTGGTAATAATATCACTAACTTACTAGCTAGCTCATTTCTCTATTTTTTTGATTAAGTTTAGAGACAGAATTAAAATATTTATTTAGCTTCACATTGTATCCCGCACATAGCAGGGTAGGCAGAGGGAACTTGGGAACCTAGTGTTAAGACACTCCATTCCCACTAAAATACATCCGTCTTCCACTTTCCACCACATTCTAGAAACACTTGTGTTGAGTGGCAGAATTCATCGCCACGCTTCACCTTGTTACCAGAGCGATAAAATAACTATATTAAATATCAATCAAAAAATCAATATATTATTCACTTCCTCGCAAGTGAATTGAACCCACAACCTGTCGCGTTTAAGTCACACTTTATTTAACGCTAACTAATGTCTGGATATTTACTATTGTAATAGATGTCTCTATTTCAACATTAAATGTCTGAATGCAATAAACTATTGTTAACATAATATCTGTATTACAAGAAATATCTCCTGCCTGCAGAGTTTTAATTACTACGAAACTAAAAAAATCTATATTTTAGATTTTTTTTTTAGTGGAGTATTTGCCACAATTTCTGAGATGAAATGCTTGAAATTTATTTATGTAATGAGAAAAATCTTGAGATTAAGAAATCAGCTAACAATAGAGGCGTTTAGAGCTATTCTTTCCAAGACAATTGTAAGATATAAAAAAGATGTACTGCAGGAATATTTATTTGAAAATTTTTGTCTCGGTTTCACGACAATTTTACTGATTGTTATCTGACTAGACCAATATTACTATAGGGTATATTGTAGCTGGTGTGCATGCATGACTAATATGACTTAACTGTCACGTTGACGTGCTAATTTCGTTACCAATATTTTTTTTAATAATATCCATTTAAAAAAAAACTAAAAAAAAATTATTAGCTGTATAGTCTATTCAAGCAAATCTATACTCGTATTTGTAAGCCCCATACTACTCCTAGATCGATCTTGAGAGCGATGGTGAGATACCGTTTAAATAACCATCCGAATAAGATCGACATCTCAAGCAAATGCAAATATGAGTATAATTTCACAGCAAAGTTTAGTTATATGTTTTACAATTTTCAATGTATCTTTCGTGAAGCAGTGTAGATAGAGAGAAACGACAATCATACAGTCCTATCCACAAGTGTGAAACTGACCAATCTTCAGGCTCTATTTATAGACTATCACAAAAATCTACACAAAGATATATAATAAAAATATTATCAACCTAAACATACATGAGTTTTTATCTAAGCTAAGCTTGTTCGAAGGGATTTGTTAATATATGACTTTATTTTTCAGCCTATTTACTATAGATAGGTTTCATATTCATAAAAAGGCATATTGACGAACGCATGAGGGCTTAACATAAAATTCTCCTCGACTCTCAAAAATCCCGCATCAATAGACATGAGATATGAATA
>JBAIZZ010000388.1:60252-93624 GCA_037355905.1 Heliconius aoede
CGTTAAAATATTCAGATGTTCCGGTCTTCGTCGCGTTTCCACGGATTTGAACGTCAAAGAAGACGTTTTAGTTAAAAAATACTTTAGATGTCACGTCACCTTGAATACACTTTTTTATTGTTACAAAAAATAAATAAATGTATATATAATATATATAAGATATGTTAATTATTATACTAAGGTGAAAATAAAATAAATTTTGATTGAGTCCGTAGTGTCACAATTGCACAAACGTGCGTTATCTGTGGCACACATTTTCAAGATATAGTTCCTATTTATTATTTTATGAGAATTATTATCAAAACCGATATAATAAAAGTTAATGTGCTACTCCCATAGTAATATTATATATATATTACTATCTATCAGAAAACTGTTGTGTGAGAAATATTTTCCAGTTCTTTGAAGTAACGAAAAACAATTGGCCCAAAAACCGTCCTTTTGAAGCGTAAATGGGTTGAACCTGCCGTTGAATACGAGAGTTATTTGTACATTTAATGAAAATAGTCAATCTTCCTCGGGTACACCTTTATCATATTTATATCCCGTATAGTCTAGTATATATTGTATACAATATAGACAAAAGATTCTACGCGAAGAATTGAAAAGTATATAAATTTCATATTAATGATTCAACTGTAAGTGGAATTACGATAGAAATTAAACTATATTAAAATTATATATTGTGAAAATTCATCAGTAAGCAGTACAGCCAGCATGTCACTCGGCCACGCTCCGTGTAAACTTTATTGTATGCGGTTATCTCATATCCAGTTTACGACCTATACTTACTTGCGGCAACATAACTTTGTACATATTTGAGGTAAGATTCTTGATTACATCACTCGCTTGGGTAATCAGCTTTCTTTACTATTTAAAAAGAATATAAAAAACTAATTGAGGCTGTAGTCGTGACGTAGGGGTACAAGGCGCGACGGTTGAGGGTTCGATCCCCATTCTAGGAAATGAATGATTATTTATTCATTTCTGCGCTCTAGCACTAAGGCAAGGCACTAAGGCCCGGCGTTGAGATCCGCCACTCAATGGACAAGCGAAATGCCTCGAATGATTCAGTGGAAAGTGACGAACAGTGCGTTTCATCTATTCACTGTACTTACTCTGATGTATGCGAGATAGAGCGTGAAGCTGATTCTTTACAATTTATTTTTTAATTATAATATTTAGTAAATTAATTAAACGCAAAGGATATTTTTCTTTTCTGTTATTCATTTTCAGTCATTTTTAAAGGAAGTCGTGGGTTATAATCCAACTTATAACAAAATTAGTAATGAACTATATCTATAATATTACAATTAACTTAATAACGTTATATTTTTACAAAATACGTAATTTGATAAATATTTAAATATTATTATACTTTTTTCATACATTTATATGTATAAAAAAGTATGATAATATAAAAAAAAGCTTATACATAATCTATATATTTAAAACGAGATGTTCCCACTGACTGAGGTAAGACGCACGCACACCCGTAACCGATGAAATAGAGGTTGAAGGCTTGTATTGAAAAATCTTTTAATTTGGTACCTTTAAATTTGGCACCGTTTTTTATACAATTTTAAATTCAGACTGAATTGGGCGGTTTATTAGATTTCACTGAAATAATAAACACTAATAATATAAATATTCATTTAGATCAAGCGGGCGAAGCCGCCTGAATCTGCTAGTATTGTATATAGTACATTAACAATATAAACTTAGATGTTTCCCACGATATTTGACCAAAGCGCTATTTGAGTTCTGGAACAGAAGCTACAAACACAACATTAACTTTATAATACCGAGTAGTGCTTAAAGCTGTGCTAAGTACACCAGATACTAGTACTAAAGACTTAAGCATACATTGTCTGTATAAACTGTGATGTGGCAGTGTCAATAAAGTTAGAACTATTCATAAAGAATAAAGAAATGATAAAATAGAGGCCGTCGTGGCGCAGGGGCACAAGCGTGCGACAACCGTGGGTTTGATTCTCACTAGGGGGAATAAAATCTATACATATCTCTGCTCGATGTCTGTACATGGAAGATATATAAGAATTTATAATTATATTTAGAGCATGTATATACATATTAGAACTCAAAACATCGATTTTTAATTTGTTTGTCTGTTTGTTGCGTTTGTGCACGCTAGTCTTAGAAAAAGCTGAACCAATTTACTTGCAGTTCTTACTATCGTATTTTGGCCTTCCTTTAATATTTAGACTTACTTAATATACAAAAAATGTATTTAACCTGTAATAAAATAAAAATGTCACAACAAATGTACCTATTAATAAATTATTAATTTAAACCAGAGTATAAGACGACTTGACAAAAAGCGTTCGTTAATCTTTAACAAGACAGTTATACCATTTCGTTCGAAAATGGAAAATTATAATGTTAAAACGATTTATCCATTGACGTCAAAGAGAATTGACAGAGGCTGTCGTAGCGTAGGAGCACCAGCTTTTACCGGCAGGGTAGGCAAAGGGAACCTTGTATTAAGACACTCATTTTCCGCCCAATTCCGGGGATATTTGAGTTGAGTGGCGTTTGCCTCGTCACCAGAGCGAGAAAATAAAACTATAAAATATTTAATTCCGCCTAGTGGAAATCAAACCCATAATTGTCACTTTTTGCAATTGTAAGCTATGACGGCCTCAACACATGCAGACAATATTTAAAAGACTGTCAAGAGTTGCACATTTGTGGAACACTTGTATCAGAATGTAAGATATTTGTCTCATAATTTTTTAAGAACAATAAATGAACATTAAATAAGGATATAAATGAAGAAAGAGGAGATGAAAATTTAAATAAAGATAATTAATAAGTATTTATATACACGTTGGACGCATTTAACTACTGCTCGCTTTAATACAAAATAATTGCAACTATTATTTTGAAACAAACGCGCAATGTTCAATTTATTTCTATCTCACGCTAAAGCACTCGAAGTAGAATAACGAGAACAAAGTGAAATACTTAAAATAAACTTTTTTTTTTGTCCAAAGGGTACAACGGAAATTTATTACTAAGACTGTCTGTCTGTCACCAGCCTGCGACTATGAAGCGTGTTAGATAGTGAATTTTCACAGATGTATCTTATTATCTCTCTATTAAAAAAAATGAAGGGGCCTCTATACAAGAAACATGATTTTTTTAATTTCTCTCTCTCTCTCATTTTTAAACTATTTATAGTTAAACGTCTAAATACCATCTATACTAATGCTCGTTTTTTATTTTTAAATATTATTAGCTTTACGCTACATCTCTTTAATTAGTTATTTAGTTTATTTCAACTAGGTTAGTGTAGTAGTAGTAGTATTGGTTTATCCCTAGCGGGGTAGTCTCTTTGACTATCCCACTAAGGATAAAGCGTAAAGCTAAGTTAAGTTAAGTACATTGACTAGGTTCCCTATTCATACAAAATGACACTTACTTTTCATGATGCATGTTTGGTTTTCATGTGTCATGTGGCAGTAAGAACCTAGTGTCAAGACACTCCATTCTCCGTCCAGTTACAATCCAATGTACTTACGATGAGTGGCGCAAGTAAAAGTGTAAATTATTTAAATATATTTATTCATTTTCACGAGTAGAGGTAGTAATAGCAATATTGGTAACGATCTAATCCTATACTATAGGATTCTCTCCATAATATTAAAGGACAATGTTCAATGTAAAATACAAATTTAAATCCAATACAGATTATTATATCACATCAAATATCTCCTTGGTTTAATTCTAAATTATTTTGAGTATTTGTATACGTTTTATTACTTGATACGTCTCTCACCCACTCGGTACCGCCTCCTGGTAGCTTTGAATAACATCGATATCATTATAATCAAAATGGACGTGGGCTCAGGTATTTAAATGTCGGTATTTACTGGGGTTTTTTGGATAATTTTGAGACAAAAATCTAAATCTTATGATAGAGGTGTACCACAAATATTTGGCAACTCTTGACAGTCTTTTAAATATTATCTACATATGTTGAATCCATCATAGCGCAGTATTAGAACATATGAACGTGGTTATGGATTCCACACCCACACGGGGGAATAAATTATTTTCATTTACTCTCGTTTTAATTACGTATAGGAAATAAAATTGACAAACTTAAGTGATTTTGTAAGAAATAAACTACTAATATATGTTACATGCATGTTATAATATATATGAGTACACATATATGTTATAATATATATATGAGTTTAATCTATAAAATATTTAACTTTTTTTATGGAAAAGGACAAGGTGCCACAGGAGCTACAGGTGCGTTTCCGGTCTAACTTTCCACTTGGTAAAAAAAACATAACACATCACCATCATCATCAAACATGTACATCCACGGGAAGTACCCTCTAGGCGAATATGATGCAAAATGCAGTAACACGATGTATAAATGAAACAATACAAATCAATTACCTAGTGTTAACCTACTTAGATAATTCATATTTTAGAACGGTATTTCAAGGCAGTTTAATTTGATAAATTAATATCTATTTAAAATTGTTATTTAATAAAAATCGTTACAGAAAAATACTTGAAAAAGCTGCGTATATCTTATTATTACCCAGAAAATAAGTAATGTAGGACAAACGAAGGCAAAATACTAATAAAATAAATGTAATGGATTAGACTGCCGACAGTACTTTCGTAAATGTTTCCGGAAAGAGACCCGACGTCGCTTACAATTAGAGATATTGCGAGCTATATCAATCTTCGTGACTCTGTTATGACCTGACATTTGACTTATGCAATTAATTAATATGTCTTACCATTACTTTTTCTTTAGCTTCACTCTACGACATATGTACACAAAAAGTTTTCTATTAAGACACTCCACCCATATCCAGATATTGTTTGTTGAAGCCATCGTAGCGCAGAAGCACAAGCGTGCGACTGTGTTTGCAAACGCGACCGGTTATGTGTTCGAATACCACTCGGGGAAATGAAATATGTAATATTTTCAATTCCCCGCTAACGGTAACGAGGCAAAACGAGGCGTTGAGTTCCGCCACTCTACACGCAATGTCTCCAGAATTCCTCAGAAAGTAAAATACGGAATTGTTTTAATGGTAATGGAGTGTCTTTTTACTTGGTTCCCAGGTTCCTTTTACTTGTCCTGCTATATGTGGAATACAGCGTTAAGCTAAAAAAAAGTATTAGCTTATGAGAAGTGAACTGATAATTACATATTGTTTTTTTTTTATTTAAAAGTATTACTTTCCAAGTGTAACAACAGCTTATCTTTATACTCATACAGCCTTACTACAGTAAACTTACAAAGCCCAAGCACCGAACTCATATTAAGGAAAATGGGTGGAAAATACAGAAAAAAATGCAAATGTTGAACGTAACGCTGTATTCCACTCGATTTTCTCCGTAAAGGATATGGCGTCAGAATATGATACTGTGTTTTGTATTATATATTGAAAAAGCTCGATACGGAAAGCAAATTTTATAATTTCATGTTATAAATGAATATGGAGGAAGTCGCAGTTATATTTCCAAACGTGTTCCAAGTAATACCAGTATAGAAAGTGCTCGGTGCTATAAGTTGTATGACCTAAACACGAATGACTTACTAATAACCTTTGAAGAGTTCGAACATTCAGGTCCTGGCTCCATCATCACGCCATGCTCGTTGTAATCATAACATTATATTGTTGAGTGTACACTTAAGCTACGTATAGCTGCCAAATTTCATGAGGATACAATTATTGCAAATGTTTTAAATTCAGATTCGTAGTATTTTCTTTTTCCAGGATAGGAAAACGTCTCGCGTATTGTGTTGTGGTACTCAATGCCGTTCTCTATCCACTAGAGTTGGATAATGAAAATGCTTAAATTATTCTACCGAATAGGAATTGAACCCACAATCATTGCATTTGTAGTCGGTCACAATGGGAAAGCAAGTTGAAGTTATCTTTTCATCTAGACAACAGCAATTTCGTCTCTACAAATGTATTTCGGTGAGCTCACCTACTGATTTCGATAGTGCAACAGAAAATGCCTCGAATACGAGTTTGTCCACAAAACGTGACCGCCCATACTCGAATAGATTTATGTTGAACACAGAATGAAGCACATAGAAACGAAACTATTTACTATCGAAAACGGAATAGTGAAAATAGGGAGAAAAATAAGAAAATCTCTAAGCACAGTGTTTCTGTTTTTTATAAAGTAAGATTAATTATTTCGCTCTGGTGTCGAGGCAAAGCACGGCACTCAACTTGCAATGCCTCCAAAATACTGCGGAAAGTGGGAAACGGAGTGTCTTAACACCAGGTTCCCTCTGCCTACCCTGCTGTGGGCGTGATACTCGTTATAAAGAAATATTTTTAAAGAGATTTTTATAGAGGCAAGAAAAAGTTGTAACAACCGTATAGAAGTTTCGCAGTGACGATATTTTAACGCAACCTCAAAAACTTTCGACGAAGACGAAGACTTAGAGCTTAAAGCTCTACGATATGTTACTTAAGCTTCATTACATATACATACATGTATATTATTTATCTGGCTGTTATTATTTTAAACATAAGAATAAGTAGTTATTTAAACAATTAAATATACTCTTATTAACTAGCGGAGTAGGTAGAGGCCGGAAATGTAAAGGCACCCCATTCTCATTAAGTCGTTCCCCACTTTCTGCTGAATTCTGGAGGCATTGCGTGTTGAGTGGCGGAACTCAACGCCGCGCTTTGCCTCGACACCAGAGCGAAGAAATGAAAATATTAAATATATAATTTCCTCGAGTACTATTGTAGAGACCGTAAGTATAAATGAAGAGTATATTAACAATTGTCTTTCAATTCTTTAATAATCAAACAAAAAAAAATATTATAATATACGTTTATACTATTTTAATAACAGTATTATTATAGTCGATCTGGCTCGAGTCAGGTTTTAGTTAAGCCTTTACTAACATTTAGCCTGATTGCGAATATTCAAAAATCTAAAGCTAAAGAATTTATTATACTTATAGGGCGATTTCGAGTGAGTTCTATTTTCTTTTACGCTTAAAGTTGTATACTGCATAATTCAAAGCACGCAGTCAAAACCGAATCGGGATCGAACCCACAACATTCGTGTCATCAACATTCCTACATATAATTTCTTTAATACAAATATATGAGAAAATTTTGAAATAATAATAATATATAATTATAATGTCTATATACATATAAATAAAATATATAACAACATTTACACTTAATAAAACAAAATTTACTTCGCAAAATAATCTATTTTGTATGAAATCGATATCTTAATTGATGTTTACTTTACATTGCTAATTATCTCGGCGACTGAGCCGGCGACGCGACGTCAAAGTTCACGACGTCGCGATTCATTAAAACTTTACAGGCGCGAAGGTTACTCAATTGTGGACCGATTAAATTACTGGTTCACTCAATGTTCGCTTTTTTCGCTTTTTATATAAAAATATTCATGATATTTTTTAAGAAAATAAATAAAAATATAAATATAATTTAATTTAATGTAAAATAGTTTCACAAATTCCATTCGTCCATCAAATTTCTTTTTCTATTTCCTATCACTATATAAGAAATGGCGTATTTCTCGCAATTAAAGGTATCTACGAATACTAGTAGTGGATTCAAATTACGTTCGTATAATGTTTGTTAAAACAAACGCAGCGTTTAGTTCCGCAACTTAATGCGTATTTAGTCTAATTTAGTACTGAATGGGAAATGACGTTATGTCACATTACTGGAGGAGATACGTAGTGCTCTCTATGTTATTCATTCCTCTGATATAGCTCTAGAGGATCATAATTCGATACGCTACGATTAACGACATTAATTCTAAACTGAAGCTCTATATATATTCTACTAATATCGTTATTTTGACGATAGTGATCCTTAATAAAATTTAAATTATTTACGTTCCAAGCACGGCGTTTAGTTCCACAACTTAACACGTAATGCTTGCAGCGGCGGCATTGCGTGTTCAGTGGCAGACCTCTACGCCGCACTTTATCTCGACATCGCCTAGCGAAGCAATGAAAATATAAATTTAAGCAAATATTTAATTTCCTTGAGTGAAGACCGAACCAACAATCAGTCGCGCTTACAATCACACACTCGTGCCACTGCGCCACGACTGACGTCAAGTAACTTAGTAACTATCAAAAGACCGAGTGTGACATTAAAATTGGTTTATTAACGTGTTATATACGCTTCGTGAGCGTATCGATTGAAAAGTGTTAGTCTGTACACACGGCATTTACATGAATATTACTTTCTATTCTCGGGTCTGGCACAACAAAGCGCGGCGGTGGGGCCTTTATCAAATATCCTGTCCATCCAAGTTAAAAAAAATAGGCAAAAAGTAGAGATTGGATTGTTTCTAGCCTCTCTGTTATACGCAGGCGGTAGATAAGTACATAAATGTAAAAAAATGTCCAGGTTAAGGCCATCGTGGCGCGAGGAATGGGGGCTCGATTCTTACTCGGGAGAATACAAAATAAATATTATTTTTTTATTCTCACGTTTGTATTAAGACAAATGAGTGACGTTGAGCTCCGCCACTGGTTATGCAAAATTTCGTAAATAGGACGGAGAACGGGGAACGGAGTGTTCTAGTACTATATAGACGTATTTAAATATATTACAGCAGTTTACTTATCTGAAAATCTCGAAGGTCAACCAAAAGGAAATAATTGACTGAAGATATTCAGAATGAATCAAGATCTAGAGATATCTAGAATAGAAATGTTACCCAGAAGTGCCACATATTTCGTAAACTCATTACTTAGTCTCTAAGTTCTCAACAGCATAATAATTCCCGTGCGAGTCGAGATTACATTACAGTATATCAAGTAAATTAAACCACAACACAAATTTAGATTTAGATTAGATCTGTATAGTGTAAGGTATAATGGAAAGATAAATTATATAATTTAAAATTCATTAAGTATCAAAAGAAACCGGGTTACCAGTTCGGTCTGCCCCTAAGAAGTATTTTTTATTAGCAAGGTGTAAGAGGTCGTCGTGGCGCAGGGGCACAAGCGTATGACTGACTATAAGGGGTCTGGATTCGATTTCCACTCGGGTGAACGAAATATTTAATATTTTAACGTTATGATGGTCACGAGGCAAAGCGCGGCGTCAGCATTATAGTACTTCCGCCAATCAACACGCAATGCTTCAAAAATTGGGGCGAAAGTGGGGAACGAAAATCAATCTTAATGGGAAACAGAGTGTCTTAAAACCAGGTTGACCCTACTTATCCTGTTATAATTTCATTTTTCATATTTATAGAATAAAACGTGAAGTTAAAATACGTTAACATCCAAAACGATTAAGTGTACAGTAAGACAATTTGGAATTGAATTACAGAAAAAAAAATGCAAAAAAAAAATTAAAATTCATAAGCCAAACTTTACATATTTTTCATTTTATTTTATATTTCACACAAAAGATATATTCAAAAAGGATCCAATGCTAAGAACTAGTAGTTATTGAAAAGATACAACACTTTTACCTTATCAACTCATTTTGTATGACATCAACGCTCAAAAAGGTTCTATTGAGATGAAATTGTATTGATAAGATCAAAAAATCATCAGCGTCACGCTGTATCCTGCACACAACAGGGTAGGCAGAGTGAACCTGGTGTTGACACTTTCTGTCGAATGTTTGGAGGCATTGCGTGTTGAGTGGCAGAACTCAACGCCACGCTTTGCCTCGACACCAGAGAGAAAAATATGAAATATAAACGTAAATAAATATTTCAAGATATAACATTTTAATAAAATATTTTTGGCAGTAATTGGTCGTTTAATACGAAATCATGACGAACAAATGGATGAATACATCACAATTAATATTAAACAATTCAAATGGAAATGAAAGCATTGCCTACAGAATAAATTACGCTTATCGAAGAGCGTATCTTTTCGAAATATTGAAAATTATTAAAAAATTCAATGTGTATTCTTATTTTTTGTTCATATATATGAATCTCTTGTGGGTATTTTTAAAAATTATTAAAATTACTTTGGCCTCTAGTTGGAAAAATTGCTAATTCATCAGGAACTTGATGATTTTAAGGCTGGTTGTGGATTCGATTCCCACTGTAACTGGTAACGAGGTAAAGTGAGTTCATAATTCGGCCGAAATTGAGAACATTTTCAATTTTTTTTTATGAAAATTTATGAATCAACAAATTTATGAATCGTTACCATCAAATTCTTTACCAAATTATATGTTAAATATTTTATAAAGTGCTTTTAAAATCTAAATAATTTTTATGCTAATGTATGATATAGAAAAAAATGTCAGAAAGAAGAATACCTACTGTTAAAATAAAAAACAAATGTTAATAAACATGAATATTTATTTTCAGTGAGTAAATAATAAATATGAATTAATTTTTCATATATAATAAAAAGTATTGAGGTATTTATCGAAGAAGATTAAGTACCTCAATGTTTCCTTTTTTGATTCTATTGTAATTTATAAATCAATGTATAATACAATACCTTGGAACCACATTATGTCCTATCGGTTCCACGTGTAACGTGTACCTACTACTCCAGGCATACGTTGGCAATATCTCGCGATCAGCACAAATGATGGTTTTGGAGTGACCTGACGAAGGACCAAAACACTTTACACGAAAGGGTTAGCTCTTTGTATTCTTGTCCATTGGGACAACCTTTATTCGTCCATTTTAAAAGAGTCTTCTATATAAATGCCATTTTGTAACGTCACTTAAATGAAAAGCTGTTTTGTTAACAGCGGTCGAGATAATTTTGAAATCTATATATTACCTATATAAACTCTACCCTTAAATAGTGACTGACAGACGTACAAATTTAGCAAGTTCTTTGGCGAGTGTAGAGTAGTACTAAGATAGCCACCGAGTAACAATTTTAATTAACAAAAAAGATGAAAAATATGCCTATTATATGAACTACGGTAAAAACTCTCCATCCGGAACTAACAAAAATAGAGTAATTGAAGTTGAATCAAGTTCCCAACAAAGACATCAGCTGACTCGAATATCAACAAAAACAAAGGCTGAAACATTAACCCCGTTCCGATAACGGAAGCGACTCTAAAATATAAATCTAGGGCTGTTTATTAATAAAATATCAGTTTCTCACGATTAAAATTTGTGGCAAGTGCAAGAAAAATATTTTCTTGTAATTAATGAAGAAAACGGAACGTTGATTTGGTTTGATGTGGCTTTGCTATACTAATAGCTTATTGTGGATTAAATGATAAAAGTAAGTTTGTAACCTTAACTAAAGATTTTGTTAGGTAGAGGGAACCTATCGTCAGTACACTCAGTTTCCCACTTACCGAGCCATTTTCGAGAGCGTATTGAATGGCGCAACTCCAAAGTTAATATTTATTCTTTTTTTTTTATATTTTAACATATAGATAATATTGGATTTGAATAGAGATCGGAAATCGAAATATTCATACAATAATCGTATATCCATCGATATATTTTTTGCACAAAATGCCATGAAACTGTTATTTAAATAGAATAAAAAATACTCTGGTATGTATTTTAAATTTGAGTGCAATTTTTCGGAATATAAAATAAATGTCTGAAAAATATGGAACGCAAGCATTCTTTTTTATAATTTTTTTATATTTTTTTTATACTACACTTGTTTCACCTAGACAAGGAAAAATAAAACAAAGGAACCCATGTTTAAAACATTTAATTTATCATTTCTTTTAAAATTTGACATAATTTATGATACATTTACTAACATTAGAGTTAGCAATCGATAAACTATAATAATATAATACCGAGTAACAAATAAGTTAGACATTCATTTGAGAAGTATGACATCAATACATACATAAAGTTGGTCAGAGACGAGGTTTAGAAAAATTCATTATAAATTTGATCGTTTCCTTTAATATTACGAAATTGAAACGCTTAAGGCACGGCGAATTATATCTAATTATATTAATATCGATGTGCTATTTCGAGATATCAATCGATTTTCTTATTAGTTTAATTTGCGATGACGGTTAAAATTAACCATTGATTACATATTTTTGTTACATTTGTAATTAGATATACTAAATCGATTTATTATCTCGCAATCGCCCATCCCTATACGCTATGGTAACGATTATTTATTATTTAAATTGTGATATGTACAAAAATATTTTTTCTCTTCACTATCTAACTTACTAAGAAAACTCAAACACACAACTTAAATGCAGTATGGAATAAACAGCACCATAGAATAAATAATATTCAACCGAACACCAAATCAACATTCAAGATTAGTAGGGCACATAATAATATATTGGGTATATTTGTATATAGTTTTTTTTAAATAAATATTACATAGATTATATAATAATAAAAAAATAAGGAAAACAATTGATTTAACTTATAAGATATATAATTTTTAAAATAAACATTTTAAGAAATTGTTTTATGTAAAACAAGAAAAAACGATTTTTCATGATAAAAACACGAAAAAAAAAAACACGAATGCAAAACAACTGCATAGTTGTTCATTGTATATATAAGTGAATACTTATCCATACAACAATAGAACACAGACATCTATAGTAGTATACAGGCTATACTTAACTTCATATAAACAAGCTAGATCAACATTAAGTTATAATATATTATGCACCCCATTTACACAATAATTCAAATTTATAACTTTTTAATTAAATGAAAAACGAAAACAACTGATAATAAGCACTTATCACTTTGTTCTTGGCACTAAAAACCGGTTAGAACCGGTATTCCTCGGATCAGGCACAGTTCTGTCTTCTCTGTCGCTCCAACTGCTTCCGATGATTCTGTCTTTTTCTCGCAATTATTGCTATAAGAATTACAACCACTGCTAGAGCAACAGCTATGCCGATCCACCAGTACATATTGTAAGATGCCTCTTTGGGATTTTCTTTCCCATTTTCAATGGCCACTGGATTTTTTATCTCTAAAACACCAACCGATTGATCGTGTTCTTCTTTTTTATCTTTTTCATCTTTAATGTGTTTATCTTCGTCGGTGTCTATAACGTTTTCTTGTATGCTCTCGTGTGTTTCTTTCTCTTTAATCGGTTCTTCTGGTATGTCGTTATCGATTTCGACTTCTATTGGTGGTTCAACGTAATCGTCGACCGATGTATCGCTCGTTGGATCGAGTTGGTTATCGAGATATTCGTCTAACAGTCTAAAGTAATCGGTTAGCGCTGTATCGTCTAAATTATTTTCACGTTTTGCTAACAAATCGTTTATTAATTCGGGCCAGGGAGAAGCGAAGCCTTGCATCATTACATCCCTAAAAATATTTTTTTTTATTAGAATATTAAAGTATTTTATTATTTGTGGATTTATGTAGAAAAATGTTATAACTGAAAATATAAAGATTTACCAAATTTGAATGTTTTTACCAAATTGCAGGAAATTGTTTTTAATTAAACTTTCCACTTTTATTTGACTTTCTTTTTTCAATATATGACTATTATTAAAGCAATATGTTTTTCAAACATTGAACGGTATATTTGAAATCGAACACATTTTGTAATAGTAAATGTCAGAAATAATATTATAGACTTACATCAATCTTTGATTATTTTCCGCCACGTGTTGAATTAAATCTGAATCATCCGACATCAATTCTTCGGCGAACGACTGATAAATTTGATATTTTAATATTAGACCTAAGAATTTTCTGAAATTAAAAATTAAAATAATATGTTAGACAATTACATTGTTAAATGAAAATTATGACATATTGAAATGAAATAGTTGTTAAGTTAAGAAGATCAGTGCACAATTGCACCTGACTACATTTAAATATGTAAACAAGAAAAGTCCTAAATTAAGGCCGTCAACTGGTTTCATTAAACACAGGATTTATTTTCGAAAATCAACTACTTTATTTTCATCGCTGTACTATCAAGACAAAGCCCGGCGTTGATTTCCATTACTCAACACGCTGTCTCGAAACATTGAGCACAAAGTGACGAACGGAGGGGGTTAACGGAGATTCTCTCTGCTTACCCTTCTATATACGGGGTACAGTTCCACCATTATTATATTTCGTACGACGTAATACTGAGTCATGATATTTTATTTACATATATAAGTTATATTTTATATATTTCTACACCTAAGTTAGGTTTTTGATTACAACGTTCAATTGTAAGCGCGATAGTTAAAGGTTCGATCCCCTCTTGGAGAATGAATTATTTTCATTACCAATATCCTGAGAAATTAGTAGTGCATTGAGAAGGAGGGATTTAACACTATATTTCCACAGTCGAGCCGGTATTATACATATTTTTTTATGTATTTTATGACACAGCAAATGAAAAGTATAGAATTCTTACCCAACATAAGGTTTATTCAATAAAATATAAGGATCTCCTAAAATATCCACATTAGACGATTCAAGCATAGAAAAGTTACTTCTGAACTCCTTCCAGCTTTCTTCTATTTTGGCGTACGGAATCTTTCCCATTAAGACATCTAAGCGCCATGTATCCGCTGCTATGTAGTAATTAAGCCTAAAAAGTTTTTTATTTTTACTTTTATGAAGAAATGTCAAGATATTTTCGTAGTTTCGAAAAATTTATAGTTTGTTTACTGAAGTTGATATTTTAAGAAACGCTAATATTATGAAATCTATTATATCCAAATTATTTGAAACGGAAATGGTAATATTATTAAATTATTATAGAAGCGTATTTTTATATATAAGCGTTTGTATTAAACATTCTATTTCAAATTTGATTTTGAGACAGAAACGCTTAACCCTATAACATTTAAAACTAAATCAAAAAACATATTAAACTTAAATATAATTCTAACTATTAAATACTATTAAAAATATCCAAATGTATATAAAATTCCTTACTTAGGCAGATCACGTAGAGCTATAATAAGTTGCAATATCAAACGATGGTGGTTTGGATTGTACTTGAATCTTTCCAAAGGATATAAACCACTACGATTCAATGTATGGGGATTTAATGACAGCAGGGACACGAAGCCTGGTACCGCTTCGTAGATTGCTGTAAAATATTATTCTTATATAAAATTATAGCATACATATTTATAATATAATCTACGAGTTGTGATATTTGTTTGAGTAGCTTATTAACAATAACTTTATTTTTCAACAGTACATCTGAAAAGCTTATTATTTAAAAATAAAACAAAGCATTTCAGGATTTTCTACTTTCACTTCAATAAACACGATTAAAAATATAATTAAAAATAAATATAGAACTTACCAGAAAAACGCGGCGCTTCCCTCAATATATACGTATTATTGCTATGCAAAGCTGTAATAAGCTTAAATCTAATTTTCATGGCCGTTTCATGAGTATCCATATAATTGGGAATCGAGACGTCATGACAAGAAATAAATTTAACTTTATTAGGTTGGCACCAATCTACTATTGTCGGTGGGCATGTACCGTTGAACGCGGACTGTTCGAATAGATCCTGAGGGACTTCCCCTAAATTTAAATGGTTTATTAATTTATTCGCCACTTTAAAAGCGTTTAACCCTCCAATGTCCTAGAAGAGAGAAGATATAATTTAATATCATGCTTTTCTTATCGACCTAAAGATTGATAATATTATTTTGATAAAACAGTTGCAATGTTTGTTGAATTCCGCCACTCAAAACGGAGAATCCTCGGCATCCGGCGCAATGTGGGAAACGGAGTGTCTTAACACTAGGTTTTTCAGTTCCTTGAAAAAAAAAGTTTTTGGAACTGAACAGAATTCCAATAAATTTCAAATGGAAATTTATAGTACGTTGAGGTGAGGTGCAAGATCTCAAATTAGGAATAATTTTGTTAACCACACTGAACGCGCTATTTTATGCCGTCATTTGTAGACTTGGCGACCAGTGTTCGCTGGAAGCTGTGATAAATTAGACCGGTGATATACGAAACAAGGTAATCTACATAAATTAGGTGAGAAGCACCGGACAAAACGCTTCTATAGACTCGATTATAAAAGCAACAGAAGGATATTTAATTTAAGTCTCACCTTAAACCTTTAGAAATAAATTTCTCTTATGATATTAAACAAATATGTTGACTTTACATGAGTCAAAAGCAAAAACTGCTGTTACCACACGTAGTTATATTACTAAGCTTTAAACTAATATATAACATAGTTTTAGGGTAAATTAGAGCAGAGAAAACATTTTTTATATCATAAAACCTTACCTTATAGAAATAAATTAGTAATTAATTTATTACTATTTCATTTTATTTTTAACGTTTTATATTTTATACTTATACTATTTTCCATTACAAAAAATTAATTAATCAATACAAACATTAATAATCGTCTTTTAACCAAAGTTTTATTATAATAATAATAATAATAATTACATTATTTATAATAATAATAATAATTACATATTAAACTTACCTTCAATTGTAAATTCGCATGCACTTTTTGATATATATCTGGATGTTTTGGTAAGAGACTTTCTATTATATTAGACCAGTCGTCACCTTTCAGTGATCCTGAAATAAATATTTACAAATAAAAACTATGAAAAATAGAGAGAATTTAAAAAACACTTAATATTTGAATATCTCCATATATAAAACATTTAAAATACAATTTTTTATTATAGTGTTTGCCATCATCAATAAAACGGTTTTCCTAAAGAAATAAGTAAGGCGTTAACAAAAACAAGTAAATATGGTTTATAATTATAATATTTTATATGGATTTTTAGCAAAGAATATTTTGTAAGTACGTAAAATGTAAAAATTTACAATGGAAGGAATAAACTGACAATAGTTACAAAACTTCCCTACTATAGATTAAAAGGCAATTCTTTGTCAGGTTTTATCTTTATTGCCATACATACATACATACATACATCCGTGAATTTTATTGGCAAATAAAAGTCCGGGGATCCAATACAGTATTAAGTGTTATGAAAGTTTCAACGATATGTCGGGATTAGCCTCGGGGATCGGCCTCAATAATTCACGACTTTTGCATGAATAGGTGAAAAATATTTTTATATTATATTTTATAAATAATTTATATAATAAATATATAAATAATTTATATATTTTATTATATAAATATATTCCTATACTTCTGTTTAAAATTTTAAGTGCCGAAATTTAAATCTTAATTCATTATTGTTTTCATTTAAAAAAAAAAATGTGTTTTCGAGTAAAAATATGAAATGAAATTGATCATATTATATGCAAAGGTTGCAGGTTTGATCTAAGGATAAGTTATACTAAAATATAATTATTTCAATTATATTTAACTATAACTTATCCACAAATTTGACATAAAAACGCTATTTAGGCGAAATTACGATTCACGTCGTTAAATAAACATTTCAAGCAAATTATCAAATATTCTTGATTTTCTCATATCTCGAAAGTATAACGTGAATATTTTAAAAGTAACTTGCCGACAGTGCGTTATATTAAGACAACTACGTCATTATAAAATGTTTAACAAGCAACATACGTTAGTATGAAGACATTAGCTAACTTCAAAGTCAGTTGTTTGAGTTAAACACCAAAGTTTTAATGTAAATTTAAAATTTTTATCTAAAAAAAGTGTATATTTACATCTCACGTTAAAGTTTTGGTTCAGTAACATTAACTTCATAAATCAAAATCATTATATTTTACTTTTGACTTTAATCTTTAGTTTTGGGTTTGATTCTGAATTAAGAGAATTAATACATTTAAATAAATAATAATAACACCTTATTCGACACAAAAGAATTGCAAGGTTTAAATTTGGTTCTATGAAAGAAAAAATCATAAAGAACAATCAAAAATAATAGTACTACTTACTCAATAAATGTACCGGCAACGGTTTACCGACTTCCGCCGCGCCTCGCAGTCGTAGCGCCGTATATTTGTGCAGTTTTAAATATAACGGCTTAACGCGCTGCCACAGTTCTTTAGCTAGTAATAAAGCTCCCTCTTGTTCGGCCAGCTCGTCCCAATAGTCTTCTACTAATGTGTGGTCTGGTAAGAGAGTAAAATTAATATTATTCACATTGTAACCCGCTTATCGAGCGATAAAGCTTAAAACTGAAAAAAATATTATTCATGAAACAAAATAAAATTATTGTAAAAGCCTAAACAAATCTTACACATATAATATTTAATTATCTAGAAAAGATTATTTATTATTATTTAAATTTTTTGCAAAATCTCTAAAATCTAAAACATATTTACAAACCAACAATACTTACGGTTTTCCTTGGTAGCGTTCCTCAACAAAGGCAGTATAGTCTCCAGATATTCGTGCAAATCCGGCAGGTGACTCTCCCACGACTGTTTCATATGGCGGAGTGCATCTTCATCTTGACCTCTAGCCATGCTATTGTGCAGCTCTAAATAATGTACGAGAATGTTTTAAAGACATATTGTTATGTGAATTTATTTTTAAGTGAAGTATAAAATGAATATTTGAAAAAAAAATTGTACAGTACTTAATATAAAAATCCATTTTTATCATCAGTTTCACCATGTATTCGCATATAGCAGGGTAGGCTAAGATAACCTAGTGATAAAACACTCCGTTCTCCACTTTCCGCTGAATTTTTCGAGGCATCACTTGTTGAGTGGGATAACTCAACGCCAGGCTTTTGCCTTGGTACCAAAACTAAGAAATGAAAGCACTAATAAACAATAATTTGCCGTGAGGAGATCGAACCCACAATCGCGGAGTGACGGTTACACCCTTGTGCCTTAGAGCCACGACGGTCTCAAAAAACTTTTTATTGATCTATTAAATATGAAATACATTTTCAGTTGAAGTACCTACTGGTATATGAACTTAAGAATATTTTTTTTTAGCTCGCGTTTACAATACAAATGCTTAGCAAGAAGTTATATGTCATTAAATAAAAAAATAAATTTAAAAATATTTTTTTAGAACCGATGTTACATTTAAAATTCTTACCTCTTAGTGTACAAGTAGTATTTGACCCACAATCGTAATCTTTCGCCGAGCGTAGGCGATGTGACGCCGTTTCAGCGAACGTTACTAGCTGTAACAAAATCCAAATGCTACATCCAAACACTTCTTTTATATTAGAAATAGATACTCAAAGCCAGTCGTTGTGCAGGGGCACAAGAGTGCCACAGTAATGGTGTTAGGTAGTAGGTTCGATTCTCACCATAGAAAATGAAATATTTAATATTTACATTTCCTTGCTCTGAAAAAAAAACTATATTACTGTAGTAAAGTTTCATTAAAATCAGTTTAGTTATTTATATGTGAACTTCTCATAAAGTCCACATCTTCTTTCTTCTGTTCATAAATAATCAAAAAGTTAAAGTTATTACTAGCGACCTATACGCAGCTTCGCCCGCTTCAACTTAATGTAAATATTAAAGCCAAAGTATACAAAAATTTATATAAATTTTAGTCTATATATTATATTATTTTAATGTATAAACTATACAACTATAAATTTTCATCCAAATCTGTTCAGCAGTTTATGCGTAAAACTGGAACAAACATCCATACTCACAAATTTTTACAAATAAAATATTAGTAGAATAATATACTAATGTAGGTAACATATCCTTGGTGGAAAGTCAGTCCATACACGTTAAAGTCTCTCGTGTTAAAAAGGGCAATAATAATTAAATGTAATGGTATCAGATAATTGAGTGAAACCGAGCCGACTGTATGTGTCTATCTTATAGGCAGAATGTGCTCACCTTGCGAAAACCCTCGTTAATTAATATAATTACAACGAATTGGCTGATAGAGGTTTTGTTGGGTCCCCCTAGGTCGTTATAAAGATGTACTAAGACGTTTATTAGTTTCTATCAGAGGGAATCTAGTGTTATGATACTTTGATGCATACTTTGCTAAATTCTGTAGGCATATGACAAAATTCCACTTCTTTTATAATCTATATTTACCCTCTCTTACACAAGTGCGCTAACATTATATAAAAGCTCCCTCAATAACTAAAAACTAAAATCTCAATATTTTACAATTCATAAAGTTCCGAAAAATGTGATTAATTATATAATATATAATAATAAACTTATAGATAGCCATGCTAAGATTAAATTTTATGAAGATATCTTTAATAGATTCTGGGAAAATAAACTTTAAAAGATAAAGCAATAGAATATTAAAAACAATTCATTTCAAGGCCGTACAGATTTTCCATGGTTACCCGGCTAGACCTTATTTAAACATTTTAAACATTGTGTGGAATGGCAGAACTTACCGCCGCGCCTTGACTACAGGGCGAAGAAATTTATATAAATAATAAAATAAAAATAAAAAACATGTTCACCATAACTAATGTGGCTTTAGAGATTAACTAAACGTCGGTGTCCTAAAAGGATTTCCTTCAAAGGTAGGCAACACGGTCCATTAAACTCCCCTCCTTGGGATAGCCATAGCACTTAGAACAAATTGCGAACAGATGTATGGAAAATGTGTTTAACGTTGTAATTGGTTAAATGGATTTTCGATTTTTCTTGTTCGTTTCCCTATTTAAAGTGGGTGCTAGTAATTTTTTTTTTAGCTTCCACCGTATACCGCATAGCAGGGGAAGCAAAGGGAGTGTAGTGGTAAAACACTCCGCCGCGCTTTACCTCGTTATTAGAGCGAAGAAATGAAAATATTTAATATATCATTTTCTGGAGTCTTTGTTCTATTGCGCCACGACGGCATCAAACTCAATACTTTTAAACAAATTAATGATTAAACGAATCCCTTATCCAATTCTGCGTATCCAATAGAGCATCACCAAGCTGTAGTATTAACTTGACGCGGCGACGCAACGTATCGTCGTTAACACCCAACGCGTGGCCCGTAGACACGCTGGCCACGTCCGTCTTCTGCTTGAGTACAAATATGCCAAATGCCTTGTCGCTTTCCAGCTGTAGAAAAAAAAATAGTTTTTTAAATTCTGTATTTTTTGTATTTCTTTTTTTTAGATTTGGGAAGTTACAGTTATAATATATATAATAAGTAAGATATATAAAAGTTACCTTAACGTTAAATTTATATAATATATAATAAGCCTGATGAAAATTGGAAAGTTCCCGCACATAACTAGATTGGCCTTAGCCCTCCTGGTAACTTTGAGCCCAGTAACCCAGGTTTAAGACACTGTGTACTCCTTAATTTAACGAATAAGAATAAATTATATATTATATATTTCTTATGAGTTTTTAATCAAAAAGCAATAATTTACTTTGAAACTCAAACCTATTGTGTAAATACTGCGCCATATTTATCTAGGCGTTAGCAATGATTAAAGAAACTTCAACGCCTCGCGACGTCTTATTGACTGCAGCCAGTAATTAAAAGAACAACGCCACAGACTGCGGCATTGTTATATTGTACATACATACATATTATTTTAAAACCAGAAATGTGTTTAATATGAAAAATTATTTGTATATTAATTAGCATTACGCATAATAAAATACATTACAATTACGTAATTTAACATTATTTAAATATATTTAAAAGTGATTTAAATAAAAAAAACCATTTTAAAGTGTGATTAACGGTTATTGGCGTTATGTAAGAAATCTATGAATATTTCATTTATTTTCTTTAGTATTTTGAAACTTGTCTTATACTCCGCATGTAGCAGGGAAAACAGAGGGAACCTAGTGTTAACAGACTCGTTTTCCACTCTCCGCTCATTTCTTTAGGCATGTGATGAATGACGAAACTCAACGCCGCGCTTTGTTTGTTACCGGAGAGAAAAAATTATAATAATTTATCCCCGAGCTAGAATAGAACCCATAATCGATGCCTTTACGGTGCAATGCCGATGCGCCGGAATGGTCCCAGTTTGTTTAATAAATGTAAACTAAATCTTTTATAATCTCTTTACCTTCGTGGACAATCCTGAGCTGCTGCCTAACAGTTCCTCCCACGAAGCTGTCGCCCGTTTGTCGCACTGGTCCTGATACTCCAGTTCTACGAGATCTAATAATGAGACGAGCCATCGTCTATCGTCGTCGTCGCTTGAAGTACCACTTGACAGGAGGGCGTAGAAGCAAACGCAAAGGAGAGGGACGCTCGGCCGCATTGTTCTGTAGAGAAAGAGAAATGAGTTTTTATTTTTTTTATTTTTTTTAGCTTCACGCTGTATCGCGCACACAGCAGGGTACGCAGAGGGAACCTCAGTGTCAAGACACTCCGTTCCCCACTTTCTGCCCAATTCTGGAGGCGTGTTGAGTGACAGAACTCAACGCCGCGCTTCGCCTCGACACCAGAGCGAAGAAAAATGGAAATATAAATCTAAAGAAATATTTCACTTCCTCAAGTGGGAATCGAACCCAAAACCGTCGCGTTTACGGGCGGCACCCTTGTGCCACTGCGCCACGACGGCCTCTATTATTTTTTTACCTACATATATCACGCCAATATCAAACTGGACTGAAACTGGAAGAAAATATCAATAATAAACGATGAAATAAATATTTTTTATGTGAACGGAAAAGCGAACGAAAAGATTCTGCAATTTTGTTCTGAAAATTCTTGAGGTAGTATTAGATTTCTAAATATAGTAACGATAACCCTGTACATTCATTCAGTATTTTCTAAAAAATATTATATAAAATACACCTGTTATATAGCGCTCGTTGTCACAGGCGAAAAACGTATTTAATATTATAAAGTGTCCGTCTAATAGGCGGCCGAGCGCCAGAAAATGCTGACAAGGGAGAGATCAGGTAAACGGTGCCGGTGGGAAAGGAATTTCTTTTCACACACTTATTAATCTATCGTGAAATAATGATGACATAAGTTAAGTTAGATTAATTTAGAAATAAACAGATTACTGTTTTTCTAACATTGTAAACAGTAGTCTTAAATATAGTTTAGTTTAACATTAAATTTAGACCTAAATTGACAATTTTATTAATATTAATTTATATGTAAAAATCGTATTTTCTTAACCCTCCAACTGCAGCCCTCGTAACTCACCCAATAATAAATAATAAATAATCTTTCTTTATATCTAAAGAAAACAAAACATCTCAAATAATTTACATAAATTAGATATAACCCTCAATTATTATTAGAAGTTGTATTCAAGTTGATTTTTCAATTCAAAACCAAGCAATTATCATCGTTATAATGACAAAAGAGATTACTAATGAAAGGGCTTCAAAATATTGGCCCGCCTACCGACGTTATTCTCCTTAGAGGGGTCACGATAAAAAAGAAAAATTAAAGAGCGGGCATTCGTAAAACAATTGTTGCCTTTGTCCCTGGGGAGATGAAACATCTTTAAACAAGCTTTTTTTATTGTTAAAAAAACCGTAAGCGAAAGGATTTTTGAATTTTCCACTTTTTGATCTTTAGCATTGTTCGATTTGGATTTTGAGCTGTGTGTTTAAGCACTTTTTTTATATAATACAGGCAGAGAGTTATAAATTAGTGATAAGGCACTATGTTTCAATTAAGACACTTCTGTTCCCCAATTTGCGTGCATTGCGTGTTGAGTAGTGGAACTCAACGCCGCTCGTTAGCCATGTTACTAGAAGGAGGAAATCAAAACATTACATATTTAATTTCCTCGAGTGGGAATTGAACTAATAATCTGTTGCCTTAACAGTCACACGAGACCTTCGTCACGACTACCATATATAGAAATGTATATAATATCTATATTTTTAATTATTCCTCAAGTAGCAACCGAACCCACAACCTGTTACGTTTAGTCAGTCAAACGCTTGTGCCCCAGCGACACGCCTTGCTTTTCATAACAAATAATAATTAACCGAGATTGAAATGGGTCAAAAGGTATACGAAATAAAGATATCACCAACATCTATATATTTATATATATATATATATCAATCAAATGGAAATCAACTTCCATCCTAGTTATACGTAAAACTTTCTGTTCACACTAGCTTTTACTAAAGACTCTAGACGTGTAAACTATAAAGGTTAACTGCATTTGCATGTCTCCGAGCGATAGTAAGTTACTTTACAAGGTTTCGAATCGCAACAACCACTGGGGTGTGTACTAAAACCATTCTGATAGATAAAGTTTTCAACTAAGTGTCGAAAACTAGCTCGAACTTTTGGGACTACTCGATCATAGAGCTTGCGATAATTGTATTGGAGATCTTATAGGATGGCGGCATCGGTCGTGTTTATACTGAAGAGAAAAAAAAAATGTGAGAACCAAAAAAGTATATTAATAAATTAAGAAGCGAATCATCTTTTCCATATATTAAAAAGTAGAAACTTGGACTATTGAATCGTAACTCGTAGGATACGTACAATTTGTATAAATGTATATTTATTATAAAAGGAAAGCGAACTTGCATATGCTATATATATTTTTAGCTTCAAGCTGTATCCCGTACATAGCATTGATAACCAGAGGAGCCTTAGGTAGCTAAAGTTAAGACACTCCGTTTCCATTAGGACATTTCCGTTCGCCACTTTCCGTCGAATTCTGGAGGCTTTACTTGTTAAGTGACGGAACTCAACGCCACACTTTGCCACGTTATCAGAACGTTTCATTTTCTCGAGTGGAAATCAAACCCACAACCTGTCGAGTTTACCATCGCAAGCCTAAGCCCCTGCACCGCGACTGGCCTGATCTGATATTTTATATATAATACATATATATTTATAATTATAATATTATGGGACGTGGCAAGAAAGTTAAATGGTCGGATAAATAGCGGTTAAAATTAATTGAAGTCATCCAACATGGAGGAACGAAGCGATTAAAATTAACAAAAGACCTTATAAATTACTCTTACAAGAAAAGTTCTAATGACGGCAATAATTATGACAAAAGCTAATAAGACTACCACCATCTTGAAGTAAACGGAAATGGCTATAAAAAACAAATGCTGGATAATTAATTACTACGCAATTTTAATCAATTTTATTTTTTGTATAATATATAATTGAGACCAAAATGAGGCCAAAAATATTGAGGCCAGCCGTGCTACAGGGGTGAGGGGGGAATGTTTTTTTTTTCATTTCTTAGCTCTGGTGACGAGGCAAAGTGCAGCGATGAGTTCTGCCATTCAACACGCATGGCTCGTAAATTCCGCGGTCAGTGAGGGGCGGTAATAATTTTAAAAAACTTATGTACAAAACGAGAGATAGACGTGTTCATTTTATATTCTAATTCGCTTATAGATATATAAAAAATAAGAATGGTTTAGGCTAAGGTAGTTTTAGGTTAGATCAAAGAAGTTAGAAAGTAGGGAAATAGGTGAGTACCTGTGGTCAATTCAAGCGAGCAAAACGGGTCACCAGAATGCTTTGGCATCTGATGTTATTCACGTTCTATTCAGATAAAAGTGCTCGAATATTTATATGAAGATAAATAAATCCATTAATTCATAGATAATTCTTGTATTGTTTATAATATCTTATTATTTGATATATGCCCTCTGTAAAATATCCTTGATTTATTGATGGGTAGAAGGCCGTTTAAATAGTTTTATTTAAAAAAAATACAAATTAAAAAAATGTTTTATTTTTTAATTTGTTGTTTTTTTTTAACTAAACCGTGTACTACTTACTAAAAGCTAGCAACTGATTAATAAAAAATTTTTAATAACTTATTGACATTTCATTACTTACATATTAACTAATTTTGAATCTATACCCATTGTAAGGTAACACCTTAAGTTATTGGTAAAATTTTAATGGCAGACGAAGTTACGACGTGTATGTTGATTGTCAACAACTTTAGATAGTTTAATCCATTTAAATTACACTTTAATTTGAAACAATCTTCTTACCATACTCACTAATTTACGGGTATCGTATGACAAATTTATATTATCATTTTTATGTCATTGAATAAATAATGGCTTGCTTCAATATGAACAAAAAAGCAAGTTCACAATATAGATAGAACTACTTATATAATATTGATATTTAAAGGCTATTGTGACGGAATGGAATAGCATTTATCTGGAAACGTGTTAGTGGTGGAATGAAAAACGGAGTGTTTATCTCTCTGCCTATGACTGCTATATTCGGTTTCAAGTCAAGCACGAAGTGAAAAAATATATTTTTCATTAACTTTATTATTCTATATTAATAATTTTATTATTCTAATAATTTCAAGTTATTCAGTAGAAAATATTTTCAAAACAAATCCCTGAAAAAAATAAATGGACTTGAGTGAAACTGGCGTAGACTTATCAAGATTCACCAAATATCTGTAAATACGAGAAAATCTTTATAAATCCGTCGGTGTTTTACGAAAATAAATTATTTATTAATATTCCGAGCACCTCAGGCTACCTCGGCCTGCTTCAATTTTATTTCGATGAAAAGATTTTTTTGACGCATTTACCGTGAACCAGACTTGGAACCGTTATAATTTTTTTACTCTCCTTCATAACGCGAAACCTCGTTTAAAATGAATATCGTTATTAACATTACACTTAGAGGGAAAAAGAAAAGAATACATTAGGGAGTTTTATATTATGTAAAAAATTAATATCACACTGTATCCTACACACAGCAGGATAGGCAGAAGGAATGTAATGATATTCCGTTTCCGATTTGCATCGACATCACAGAGAAGAGGTGAAAATATTAAATATTTATTTTCCTATAGTGGGAATAGTATATATCAAATACTCAGATCTCCTGTTCCTTGGAGCGGGGAGTAAAAAAGAACAATCCTCTAAGTCAACGCATCAAAAAATACAGCCGTTTATTTCGCAAATTCCTGAAACTCGCAAGGGAATCAAAACCTACAGGATACCTCCCGTGAGCACAGATAAAGGAAACATTGCAAAAAGTAAAATTTTATAGGTATTTCATAGAAAAAAAACAATTTAAAAAAATCAGCTTCACGCTGTATCATGCGCACAGCAGGATAGGCAACTCCACTCTCCCCACTCTTTGTCGAATCTGGAGGAATTGCGTGTTGAGTGGCAAGACTCAACGCCGCCCTTTGGCTCCACACCAGAGCGCAGAAATGGAAGTATAAACGTAAATAATGTTTTCACTTCCTCGAGTGGGGATCGAACCTATAACCGTCGCGTTACAGTCACACCCTTGTGCCACTGCGCTACGACGGCCTCAAAAAATAATTACTAACTTATATTTGTAGTTAATTTCATATAAAATGAGTGCATATGCCCGCAATATTAAGTTTTATAATATAAGTTGTACCTACTTACCGTCGACCTACAATTCTGAAATTGCTACGGAAGCCTCAGCGGGTTCAGCTCACACGTGACCGGTTTTTTTTTAATAATTTTGAGAGAAAAATTCAAAACTTATAATTTTTTTCATTTTCTTGCTCGATTCCGTTATCATTGTAGATTTTTTTTCATAATTTGTAACCGTAACGAATACGTTACATCACTCGAGTAACAACGTCAGTGCGGAGGTAATAACCGCCAAGACGCATGCAATAAATAAAGTCGGGCCGCGCCGCACAGCCGCCGCGGAAGTGCGACCTTGCAGTGAATGAGCCGACGTAACTTTTTGTCCAAAAAAGCTCTAGAATGTATGTTGTAATGTACATTGTACGTACAAACAAAAAAAAATCGGTCTTGAATAAATGAGTTTAGGGACTTATATTATGTTATATATTGGTATATTTTATGTCATAGGATAGGCGATGGAATAGATTAGCTAGTATTTTTTTTCAGTTCTCGCTGTATTCCACATGTAGCAGAGTACGCAAGGGGAGTTTAGTGTCAAGATACTCCGCAACCCACTTCTCGCCGAATTCAGAAGGCTTGGTGTTGAATGTTGCTGAATGGCGCTTTGCCTTGACAATAGGGCGAAAAAATAAAAAAAAATAATATTTCATTTTCTCGAGTAGGTATCGAACCTACAATATGTCGCGTTTACAACCGCTCGCTTGTGACTTATATCATATTATATTAGCGATAGTGTGCCATAAAATCTGATTTATCATTTTATTTTATATTTTACAAATGTAAAACTTAAAAGTCAAAGCCTTATCTTCATATCTCGTAACGGAAAGTCCAAAGGGTTCTCTATCATAAATAGAATATATGATATAATCTAACAAAGCGAAGGGATCAAATGATAGATACATTGTGACAGTCCATCTCATAGATAACAACAAAATTTATAACAAGCCTGTGATCAATATGTAAATTCTGTATTTACCCTACCAATGCAAAGGGTTGCTCTGAAAGGAAGCAAATTATAACTGAATAATGTTTGATTTGGACAATTTATGTAGATAAATAATATAATTGCGATGGTTGTGTGTTCAATGAATTGTTTAGACGTAAAGTCAAAAGTTTTCTGTCAAAAAGCGGGGTTCTCGATATATCTCAAATTTAAGCAAAAATTGGAGAACGGTGTATTTCAACACTAGTTATTTTTTCCATCGTGCTATGAGAAAAAAGAGAAAGGTTGTAGAAAATAACACACAAAAAAAATATTATCTTATCATACTAATTGAAATACATACATAATCTACTTATTCGACTATTCTCAGATTTATTTTATGGGAATGTTTCTCATACTTACTGAATGACTGAAAAACTATTACTTTGTTTTTATGTCAATACCAAAACCAAACCAAAGAAATCCATTAACTGACTATTCACCAGAACGAATTTTAATTATAATTCCATGCTTTGTACAGAAACCGAGTTATTTCTCAAGATTGATACGTCCAACACAGGTAACGTTCGATACGGTTCAAAGTGAATTGTTAACATACATGAGTATAGTAAGACGTTTAAGCTCGAGTGAAAGCTTACACATGTTTTATTCTTCGTAATTAACTCAGATTCTCTATCTGAGTCGAACCTTCTAATCTCTAAAAGTACTGCTTCAAATTAAAAAAAAACCTTTAAAAATCACAGAGAAGGGACAGACATATGACAATTTCTTCACATTTCACACTAATTAATGAGGTCTAGTCTACAATAAGTAAGATTTTTGAATAGAAAAAATAACGGTTAATAATAGATTACAAAATAAATAATCTGCAAATATGTAAACTTTTTATTAATATATTGAATGCATTCCGCTTTTACTTCCACTACCCATTGACTTTTACTACCTTAATTATAATTTAAAGCTTACTATTAAAATTACTGTTTGTAGCAATATGGAAAATATATGTACTTCAGTTTCTGAAAGTACTTCGAAAAATTATTGTGAAACAATTATACAGCTTTAAATTTAAATATATTTAAAAAAAATGAGCCCTGTCGTGACGGAGAAGCACAAGCACAAGCGTGTGACTATAAGCCCGATGCGGTTGTGGGTTCAATTCTCACTTGGGCAAATGAAATATTTATTATTTTCGTCTCCCGTCCCCGCTCTGGCATCGAGAAAAAGCGCGGCGTTGAATTCTACCACTCAACACAGGATACCTCCAAAATTCCTCGGAAATTCGGAACGGAAATGTCTTAATAAGAACGGAGTGTCTTAACACTAAGCTCCCAGATTCCTTAAAATAGTACAATTTGTAAGAGGACTCTTATTGCATAACACTTCATATATTACTTAGGGAACAAACTTAACGTAGATGTTTTATTGATGGTAAGAAATTATATAACTTTAGCTCATTAAAGCAAAGTGAAGTGTAACTTATAAAATAATTCTTTAGTAATAAATGTGGGTTCGATCCCCACGAGAGGAAATGAAATATTTATTCAAATTATTATTTTGTTTGTTCACTTCAGTGTTCAGGCAAATCGCGGCGTTGAGATCCACCACTCAACACGCAATGCTTCCAGAATTCAGTTGAAAATCAGGAACGGAGTGTTTTACACTAAGTTCCCCATGCTAGACGAACAGGTCTTACGAAGCTGGACTGAGTGCTATTTTTGTATGGAAATACCGAAGTTCGTCATATATCGTTCTATGGGAGACCTTTATGGGGCATAACTTATTACTGTATACGATATCTGCCGAGTCTACCGAGTCTACCGTCGCCACCGATATTGCTCGGAAATGCGTATCTATTATCCACGATATTATCTCGGCGTGATCTCATTTTCACAGCGACATTTATACGGCAGATGCTTTCTATCGCTTTAACAGGTTATGATATCAAGTGGTGTTAGTTTTTATTATTTGTTAATATTTTCATTTTTTTCACGCTCTGGTGCCGGCGCAAAGCGCGGCGTTAAGTTGCGCCACTCAACACGCATTGGTGAAAAAAATCAGCGGAAAGTGGAGGACGGAGTGTCTTAACACTAGGTTTAAGTACGTAACACTAAGTTTAATTAAGTAAATTTATAGTTTTTTAAAAGACAATTTATTGTTGTAATGTTGTAACTTAACGTACCGTTCAGTTGTAAATTCTAATGTACATAATTCGTATACTATAAATAAACCCGAGTTACACTGAAAACCAAGCAATGGTCGGAATTCATGTTTAAAGTTTAGCGGAAACAGCGCCCGAGAGAAATATACTTCAAGTAAGCAAAAATATGCGCTTTCTTTTTGTGTCATTGGTTCAAAAGTTTTATAAATTTGTATATAATTATATATTTTTTTAATAATTATATTAATAATTATATTTTCACTTATTTACAGCGACATATAGTCCAAGTACTGACGGTAAGTGGGTGTGAAATATAATTATCTCCTTATTTTAAGCAAATTCGTGATTATATATATATATACCTAAAAATTTGTTTAAAATATTTTTGTAAAAAAATATATGTACAATCAAGGCAGGTATCTTTTTTCGAAATAACAACATCCTCTTAAGTTTTATTTAAGTATAAATAAAAAATAAATTTAAATATAATAAAAATATAAAAAATTAATTAATTAAACTCTTTGATAATTGAATATAGGAACTTGAACAAAACTAGAAACAAAGTTTATTTAAGCATGAGGAACATAAAAAAAAATCAATAAAACCAAGACAGCTTTCAAGAAACCACAGGCAAGATTGCTTACATTTGTACGACTTCTTTAACGTCATAATATCATATGCCTTCAAGGGTCGTTAGTAACAAGTTCCCGCTACGGCTTCTTAACTTGGTGTAATAAAGATATGTCAATTTTGTTTTGACGTTACGTCTAAGTACTTACCTAGTGGATCATAGATAATAAATACATCAAATTAAATCAATTTCACGCTGAATCCGCACACAGCAGTGTAAGAAACGGGAATATAGTGTTAAGACACTCCGTTCCACACTTTCCGCTGGATTTTTCGATTGCGATTTGAGTGACAGGACTCAACCCCGTGTTTTTGCCTTGGCGCCAAAGCGATGAAATGAAAATATTAAGAAATAATAATTCATTCCCTCGAGTGGGACCGAACCAACAACCGCCGCGTTATAGTCACACCCTTGTGGAGTGTGCCCAGGTGTGCTACGCCACGATGGCGTCGACGGTATCAAAAATAAAATATCTTTTTTCTAAATTTTGTCTTATATGTATATTTAGTAAGGTATATCTATGCTGATAATAACTACAGGCTATCCTATAAATGTTAATATTCATAATGTATGGGGATGTCAGTACCTCGAAAAATATGAAGTAGAGAAATTTCTCTACTGTAATAAGTGTAATTACACTTAATATTTTACTAGCAAGAATTTATCTACTGAGCAGAAGATGCGTATTTTACAATATTTATTCAGTATATTGCAGGATAAGCAGAGGAAAACTAGGCGCCCTCACTCTTTTACTCTTTCCGCCGAGCTTTCGAGACACTACTCCAGGGTAAAAAAAAAGAAAAATATAGTTAATTTCCCCGAGTGGGATTCGGGCCAACAGCTGCCGCGGACACACTATGCCACTGCGCCACGACGGTCTTTTACTTTAATGTAAGAATAATAAAAGATAAGTGGTACGATTATTGTACACTCTGTAGAGTAAATCTAAACCATTATAGAACAGAATATCCTTTGATGCACATACAACGAAAATAATAAAACATATTCATATGAAATGAATGCAAAAATGGTCTTATTGCGCCAAGCAAATTCTTATATTGTCTTTGAGAATTTGCATTTCCTTTGATAAGGAAAGGATTATTATCATTCAGTAATTCACATATTTAATATAATATACCTATTTTATTTATATCTTTAAAACTACCGCAGGTAGCTTATTCGTGTTTCTGGGTTAATATGACATGGGTGCCTTTAAAAAGCGCATCTACCTCCATTTTAAAGGCCAAAAATGCACCTGTAGCTCCTCTGATGTTACACGAGGTAATGGGCGACGGAGTTCTCTTACCACCAGGTGACGCTTGCGCTAGTTTGCCATGTCCTGTCCATGAAAACAAGAAAATGAGAAGACAATTTACAATAAAAATTAATGACTTCCACCTGATTCCATAATCAGAACCTAACCAAACTTCCATCAAACTATCCTTTCCAATAAAAAAAGAATCATAGAGATTTTGAAATTATTCGTCCATTTGTCGTGTACATAATTAATGCAAATTTAAGACTTACGTTATTTTTTCAGGGATAACATTGTCAAATTGAAATGGGACCACACGGGAAGCACCAGCTTTCAAAAGCTCACCCAGTCAAAAGTTCTGAGGTAGCAAACATAAAAATGAACAATCGAATTGATATTCACCTTCTTGCGGAAGTCGGTCATGATCTTTAGAGCCTATAGAAATTATTTATATGTTTTCTTACATCTTTTTATTATCAGAGCTATCGATATTCACTTAGACATTCTTCACTTAGACAATCTTAAGAATCACAATTGCTTCCGGACACGGTAAACAAATGTTACGATCATTTTTACGATGCTGGAAATAACTTATTACATTTTACAACTGCGAACGATCCGGCAAAGGAACTTGTAATCGGTCGTAGAGATTTATTGAAAACGATATTTCACTATGAATATGAAAGTAAAAATTGAATTAATTTATTACTGAAGCCATAGTAAAAGACTAGATCGTTAATTCTGTTACAGTAATTCTTTTTGACTGCGTTATTTTTTTTGTTTTTATTGATTCAGTACGATTTGTAAATTAATGTAAATTTAAGTATAGTAGGCAAAGAGAGTCTAATGTTAGGAGGTCCGAGTTGAGTGGCGTAACTCAACGCCACTCAAAAGTGGGGAACGCAGTATCTTAACACGAGGTCCTTCTGCTTACCCTGCTGTGTGCGGGATACACCGTGAAACTGATTTAAAACATTAGAACAAAGCGTCTACCATAATACCAATCGATTATTCAAATAAAATGACTCTTTTCCCACTTTAGTCATTTATCAAATGCAAATTATTTGCGCGAATATTAAAGGTAAATATAGTTTTCCAATATTTAATGATGAATGACTTTGCAATGCTGTATCAATATCTCATCATGCACATTATATCCGCTGGTGGCTGTTCTGATGACTTACTGTTTAGATGAGGTACA
>JBAIZZ010000388.1:97977-111403 GCA_037355905.1 Heliconius aoede
CCAATATTTTAAGTCTCATAGTCCTTGAATTAGTACGATACAACTAGTTTAATAACAAAATAATATACTAAAATAAAGACAAAATCATAAACACATTTAATTCAATTATTTCAGTAGTTCTCAGCATCCGGACGGGTCATTCAAAGGCGGTCCCTGGACCACCGTTTAACACTCTCATTGTGGGCTCAGAAAGCTCTTTGCAACAAAGCACACGGCTATAAATAGCTAGAAGTGATACAATTTTTGCGCAAATTCACTAAATGGAGGAAATGTAAATGGAATTATTCATTGTAGCAAATTATTCAGGCTGACCAGATTGTCAGCGTGACGGTTTTGGATTCGATTCCCACTCCGGGAAAACTTTACTCTACTTTTAGAAAATTCCCTTTAAAGTTAATATGCAGTTTAATAAGTCACTACAAATAACAGTCAGGTTAAAGTTGTGGGAGAGTGTAAATAGAAGTTTGTAAAAGATGAATATTTAAAGAATTCCTGGTCATCTATCATCGTGACAGTAGGAAACCCTAGGAATGTGACTTGGCTTCACGCTATAACCCGCACTCAGCAGGATAGGCAAAGGGAACCTAGTGTTAAGACACCCCGTTCTCCACTTTCCGCCGAATTCTGGAGGCATTCCACCCCCAGACACCAGAGCGAAGAAATGAAAATATAAATGTAAATAAATAAGAATCAATAGGTTTAAATTCCTATATTTTTCTTATCGAATGATCATAGATATTAAATTTACGCCACAGAATGTCTTAATACTTAATTTTTCCTTTCTTAACCCCTGATAATCTAAGACAAAATAAACGAAATCAACCATTTCCATTTATTTTCTACGATTATTTACGTTTGCCCTCAACAAAAGGCTTCCACATTATACAGTGGAGACTGTGAAAACCTTATCCGGAAGACGCTACTTGTAAGGTAAATACGCTTTTGACTGAGAACAGAGGCGTTATATAAAATCATTTGAGATTATTTAAGAGCGGTCGCTTTTTATTATTAAAAATAAATTATAGGCCATCTTGGAGAAATAAAGCGCGGCGTTAAGTTTCGCCACTCAACACGCAAAGGCTGTAGAGTTTGTTATGCCTTCATCATTGCTAGGTTCCCTGGTTACTTCTGCCTACTCTGCTAAATGCGGGATACAGCGTGAAGCTTGAAAAAGTTTTATGGGTCTACCTTCTTAAAGTCCGACACTGTGCCACCGGACAACAATTGCTATCGAAGCTTCAATATTACGAGCGAAGGCAGTCGATGTACAAAAAGCTCTTCTAAATATTATGTACATATGTATGTATACTGCAACATTGTTATTCATTTACTCTTGCTACATTGTAAAAGTTCTAACGTAAAATTTTAAGCTAAAATTGACTTAATTGAATGTTCTTTCTGTCCATCTTTCATTTTTCATCTATTCTAGCGAGATATTTTTAAGACATATTTATTTATATTTATAATATAGTATATAATTTGAATATATTATAATATATAGGTTATATTTTTAGTTGCACGCACAACTCTCACATATCTCAGCTAAGAGTAAGTATATCGGCAGCGAAAACTATTTATGCATACATTTTGACATTTCTGAGTAAACATACAACGGTTGTAGTTTCAATTTCAACTCGTTAATTATCATTTTCCATGCATCGATATTGAGAAACTGAGTGTTTAAACACTAGCGGGAAGCTAGTACTAGTATTATGTACTCAGAAAGGAAAAGCGTGAAAACGAGATGCAAGTCCAAAAATTAAAAAAAACTGGTGCTTAATCTAAAACAGTTATAGGAATGTCGATTCATACTGCATTTACATTGTAAAGTATAGAAATGACAAGAATGACTCATTAAGTGTGGATCTTTTACGACTAAGAACGAGACTAATGTCACTTTCTTGACATATTTTATTACGTGAGCCAGTTATTATAGAAGCGGCAGAGTGTTAATAGAAGCAGAGTGTCTTAACACTAAGTTTTCCAGGTTGTCCCAGGTTTCTGCGGAAATCAGCGTTGCTTTACAAGCAATACTAATAAATGTACTATCTAAATTAAATAGAATAGAACCCAGTAGTAGTTTCTTCTGATCATTTACACAGACCATATTATTAAAGCCGACGAAATATGATCTATTCAGAGGGCTGTCACAAGGTGCAATTCTAGGTCCAGTATTTTAATGTTAATGCGACACGGATACACGTTTTGCCGACCGGCAGCCATTACGTGTACACAATGCGCGATAATATCTGATAGAATATTCATGGGATATATCATTCAACTCCGTTGTACAGAATACCTATTAAATTCGCACTACGAGAGTAAGAAAATACTTTTGAACTGATGAATCATATTATTTTTAGTGTTCTTGTGAAAGATATGAAAGGGCTAGATGAGTGTGCATAATATATGTTTGGTTTAACGTATCCAAAATCTTCAGAGTTCGTCACTTCGAGAGAGAACGTCAGAAATAATCTAGTCATTAGTCACTTCCATTATTTCTTGATTTTAAGGAAATTATCAATAAATAAAAAATCTAAGACATATTATTTATTGAAAATGTGTTAAATGTCGAACCCGTTTGTGTCCTCATGTAATTATATTTTTATGGAGTTCTTTATTGATAAAATATTTATATTTTTTATGTTAAATTTTATTTATTTACCGGTTTACCGGTACCATATAGTATATATCTTATATGGTACCGGTATAAAATTTATTTATTTTAGGGGTAACTTGTTACATTGAAACAAAAATAGTTTACACCACCAGCAGTAAAATTGTAGATAACAACAAATCTCAAATATTATTAAACGTGATACAATGTTAATCTTTGTTTTCTCTCTCTGACACACACACACACACACATATCCCACAGAATTTTCATATCTTGTCATTGTTAACTGCGACGACGGTACGACCGTTGCGAGTTATGAGTGTGACGAACCGGTAGCCATTTCGGATGCAGTGACTTCGTGAATAAATCATTTAGTATAATGCTAGTGAAAGATCTTGAAAGTTCGCATCTGTATAGTCACATGCATATATATTGTAAATTATATTGTATCCATTTTTTTTTATCTTCACTCCTATCCCGTATATAGCAGGCAAAGGCAATAGGCAAAGGGAGCCTAGTGTTAAGACACTCCGTTCCCCACTTTCCGCCGCATTTTTCGGGAGTTTGCGTGTTTAGTGGCGAAACTCAACGTCAAACTTGGCGTCAAAGCGTAGAAATCAAAATATTAATAAATAATAATTAATTCTGTCGAGTGGGGATCGAACCCACAACCGTCGCGTTGCAGTCACACCCTTATGCCGCTACGCCACTATGGATAATACCACGAATAATAGTCATTTAAAATAGATACAGGTAAGCTTTAAATCAATAAATCGTAGATTTCGCCCACGATACAAGTAAACACGCTCCATATTCGTCCAACATGTGTGGGACGTGATAATGCGTGCAAATACAAGTTCATTATATTACTTTTGTCATCAAGAATCTTACTAACGTTATACCTATACTAATACTATAGAACTGAAGAGTTTGTTTGTTGTCAGAAACTTGTAAAAACTCGGGACGCTAGTTACGCTTTTAAAAAATAAAATAATATTTTTTATTTTTAGATAGTAATTTACGGTTCTTTAAGACAATACAGGTACATTGTCGTAATATGAAGTGAAATATTAAAATGCAGTGATTGGTAGTGACTAATCACTAGAAATTTGTCTCACTTATTTTTTTCTTCAAAGTAGTGATCTCAAAATAAATATACAAATAAACGTATTTTGTGTACTGCATTCCTATAAACAGCCCATAAAATGAAAACCGTAATATTGTATTAACACGATCGTTCGCTATATATGGTGCCTTTTATTATAGTAATAAAATATCAAAAATATTGTGTGGCGATTTTACTCTTACAAGGTTTTGACTTCCTACAACTACTCATATAGCATTGTAAAGTGTGTATTTATTTTAAAAAGAAAAAACACCTAATTTTCTAAATTAATTTTGGTAAAATTACCAAAATTATTTCCTAAGTAACAACAAATATTTTTCTGAAAACTGCAAAAGAACCTCTGTTTTTAAAGTCGGCGCAAAAATACATTTTTTTTAAATTTCTTTATAAGGTAGTACTAGGTACCAGATTTCGGAACAGTAGACCTACTTACTGTTATGAAATCTGGTACATAACGTGAGCTGACAATATAATAAAAAGAAAATGTCCAATTAATTTTAAAAAAATCTATACAAACGTATATTTGTAGTTAATTTCACAAATTTAGTGCATACAGCCGCAAATTTAAGTTATTCAATTTTTATTAGTTGTAGTTCCCGTTGACTTTTAGTCCTTAAATTGGTACAGAACCCTTAGTGGATGGGTCCGACTCACACTTCTCCGCACGCACTAGACCAGTTTTTGTCAGACAATCTGTTTAGACTTAAGGCGGTGTTAAGTTCCGCCAATGTGTAACCCCCTTAGTAAGTGTACTAGATTCAATCATGGTGTATCGTGTTACTAGAACGATGAAATAGAATTATTACACAGTAATATTTCATTCACCCGAATGAGAATCGAACCTACAAACATCGCGCCTATAGTCACACTATCATTACTCTAAGACTTACTAAGAAATTTATGTTAATATAGTTCAAAACAATAAATAAATCTGTAACGATACGGGCCGTACTCGTAAATATTGTAAAAGGCAGACTTGCTAATTGTCATTGTAGATTATATTTCAAACGGCTTAAAGAGGATTATACATGGAGAATGTCAATTTACTTAATTTATTTTTTTTAAAACGGCAAATTCGTTTGTGTGAGCTTCATTTTCCTGTTTTTCCTTTGTTTTCGTTTCTGTAGGATTTGAGAAATAGCCTTTCTTATAATAATTGCAGTAATTTTTTCTGTGCATTGTCTGTCAGTTTCGCTCATTACTTTTATTCTGCGTTTAGTCGGAAAGCATAGGAAACCTATAGTTAAAACACTCATTTTCCGTCCAAATTTGACAGGTTTTTCCTAACATTTATAGTTTTTAAGTTTATTATCGGAATTCGGCAGAAAGTGGAGAATAGAGTGTCTTAGTACTAGGTTCTCTCTGCCTACCCTGCAGTGTGAAGGAACAGCGTGAAGCTGATTTCGTTTGAGTTTCGAATAAGTAACGGGAACCTGGGGACTTATTTTAAACTAATTTCATTCAACAATTTTATTCACTATCTCTTTTTGAATTTTTTTTCAACAAGGGGTAATTTTTTTATGTTCTTTTGTAGAACCCTTTCAAGAAGGGAAAAACAGAGTATGCCCATCGTACCTATATCCTGTTCGTCTGGACAGTGTGTCGTATCTTTAAAACAGACACAGATCTACAAAAACTGTGATATAATAAAAAACAGAGACTCACATATAGACGAAAAAGAAAAAAAAACAAATTTTGTTAGAAAATCCTACATTGTGAAAATACCTTAGCTATATCCAATATATTTGAGCCAACACAAATCACTGGAATAAACTACTGAATATTATTATTTAACACCTGTAACCGTACCGTAGTTCGGAATATGCGAGAGAAATCTCTGTACTGTATCACAGTGGGTCAAGGTTCAGAATCGTTTGAGGCATTTTAACAAGGCGCCCCATTTTAAATGTAAATCTTCTTTGAAAGGATTCTTTTGTAAGGTACAACTACGAAGTTTAAATCGACGATTACTTACTGCATTTTAAAACAGTATTCTGAACTGGTGACATTAAAATGTCGATATTCATTTTTCATTTATGTCCGACGACTTGGGTTTTGTACCATTGAATTGTAAAATTTTATATATTTTATGTAGATACGTAATATAAAAACAAAGGTTATATAATAAATTGAGTACATTATCTAAAATACAGCATTTTGATTGTGCGATTAGTTTGGCTGTGATCATCACGCTGTGATCCATAGCAGGGTAGACCGTGGAACTAAACGCCGCGCTTTGCCTCGATACTAGAGTGATTTGTCCTGCGATCATAATTGTATCTGACAGATAACGCTCAGACAACACTACTAGACTTAAAAAATATAAATTAGTTGGTTAGTCATTTAGATAACTCAGGGAGTATAAGGGAGCACTAAAATAAGATATTTCAGTATTCCTACGGAAATAGGAAGATTTTTAACAATAAAAACTAAGAGAAAAAACCAAAGACATGTTCAATAAAAATGGAGCAATTTCAAATTTAAATTAAATACTTAAATAATTTTGATGTATAATCAATACAAATACACAAATTTAAAACCATTTAAACGCTAATTGATATCTCTGAGCGTGAGCGCTTCACCCAACAATCGACTGACACTCATCAAAGGCATTTATCGGGAAATACCCGCCATTAAATAATTCCACCCTCAAATTGACAGACAATTGACACAAATGTGTCGATCACACCCATCATTCTATTACTAAATTGAAAAATTAAATTACTGTTTATTTAACTTTATAATGTAGAGTACTGCTGGCATAGCAGGGTAAATAGAGGGAATCTACTTTGACGCAAAAACGATTTTACGGATTTAGATAAAAATTTACCATAATATAGCTTTTATTAGAAAAACACATGGCCTACACTTTATTTAAGCATTTCATATATTTTTTTAATTTTATACAAATTTGACTGTTGTGACAGTGTAATTTGAAAAAAAAATTTGAAAAAAAAAAGTGAAATAAGACATGTTTTAATAGATTATTTTTATCTCTACGCTGTTTCCCGTACATAGCAGGGTAGGCAGAGAAAACTTGGGAACTTCAGCTTCAATATAGTACAAATTAAATACAATGTAGAAACTTTATAATAAACCAATTAGTATCTAAAATATACTAAAATAGAAATGAAATAAATAATAAAAAATTGACTCTCTCATTTAAACATAACAGCTAATATTCTGTCAACAAGAAATAAAGGCACTTAATCTCCAACCTGTGCATTAACAAGCATAGAATCTATGCAGTCTCCCACCCTACCTGAGCACTCTTTCTCTCTTCTTTACCCTCAACTTACCCTCTCTCTTATATAGACGATGTACGTTCGGCAATTTTCGTATATTCCCGGATGCAATGGCAACTAATAATTTTGAGTCAGTTCTTTCCCGACCGTTGGAGGAGAACCCTGTTGCCGGTCGGCCCTCCCGCGTACAACATCGTGACCGGTGTTTATATAGCATGTTTGCAGATTTAATCTCGGATTACTATCAGTGTTGTGGAACTGAGTGCTACAAGTTTCCTAGTAACTTAAATGGTTATAAAAAAAGCTGTGGATTCTAGATTTATAAAATCTAAGTGTTTATTTAATAAACTGAAAACTGCGACTCTACGTTGAATATTGTATGTGGGAGGATCAAAAGTAATGAATTAATTATTTTCTATTGAGGTTTATTACAATAGCCTATTGTTTGTAATTACAAAATTAGCTTGGCTTTCAAAAAAAAAATACAAGGGTCACAATAATTAATTAAACTTGAACAATAAAAATTTCAATTGAACTTCGGCAACGGTTATTTGTTACGCGTTCACCAAACCAATGGATAATTATTTAATTAACCTATTTTAAATAAAGGTAGTTCACAGTTTAGACTTCTTTGTTGTTTGTTCGAAAGTATAATATAAAATGATACATAGCTACTACTTTTAGATACATTTTTTTTGAAAATGTAATTTTATTCCATATCCTTATTTGCCTTAATATATTGAAAAAAAATATGGTTATATCCAAATATTCAATTTAGAGCCTTTCATTAATTGTTATAAGATAAAAATATGTTTCAGATTTGAACCCTCTTTATCGTGAAATAGTGATAAGTGAATAGTTTTAAAGGTGTCTCTACATTTTATATGAAAAAAAAATATGATGTAAGTAGCGTAAGATTTTTACATAAATATCAATCTTTTTATATATTATTATCTTTCAATTCATCGTTTAGTATTATAAGACACATTATTAGAAGGAACTCTAAACTCTCTTAAGAAGAGAACTCTCTTAGAACCTCGTAGCTGTCTCATGCAACTCTTTTTAATTTGCAAGTATGGTATGTTTTTAACAATATTACTTGTCTAAATGTTTACATATTTTCGACATTTTCAAACGGTTACGCCTGCAGTATATTCATTTACTTAAAATCTTAGGGCTCTGACACAACTTTTTAAAGAATCTGCTTAGAATGTACTTTTATAATGAGATTCTAACTGGAATATTGTCGTTTTTCCACCTTTCCTAGTCTGACTGTGAGCACGACGGTTGGGTTTCCCTTAGACTTGTTATATTCATTTCTTTGCACAAAAAAATAGCGGAATATGTTGATTAAGTTAAAAAATTATACAAACCTTATATTTTAATTATATCCTATTAGAGAAAATCGTATGAAAAACCATTGCGTAGTTATAAAGGGTAGGGACTTTGTTTTATATTACGTGTAGATAAATATCTGTAGTTCACATAAAAAAATGTATATGCCAATGTATATGTAACGTAATGCCCACAGAATTCGGCAGAAAGTGGAGAACGGGGAACTTTACACTAGGTTCCCTCTGCCTGAACTACCCTGCTGTGTGCGGGATAGAGCGTGAATTTAATTCTCACTTGAGGAAATTAAATATTTAATATTTTCATTTGTTCGCTGTACTCCACCACTCAACAAGCCTTTCGAATTCTACGGAAAATGGGGAATGGAGTGTCTACACACTACTTCCCCTTGTCTACCCTTAGTTCACCCTAAAACGGACGGACGTTCTATCCTGACGGAGTCCACATAAAAACCATTAGCGTCATACCGAAGCCTACAATGTGCTTTTATTTTTCATTTTTCACCCTCGAAACTCAAATGTTCTCTAATGAAAGAAGCCGATGCCACATTTTTTCTTACTGAAGTCGTCTTTGTAATGTTTCATCTGAAGATGCCCTTATTATATGTGGGTCAATGAGTTGGAAGTAATTTATTTAGGAATTTTCTTAAGAAGTGTTTTATACAATAGAAAAATCACATCAAAATTGGTGGAGTAAATTTTATAGAATTTTTTGAGCTTTTTTTATTTTTTTGTGATAGATTATTATCCATTAGAATAACTGGTGCACTAACCAAACTATTCCATAAATCAGGAATTGAATCTATAACAAAATTACAAACCATTAATATGAAATATGGTATCTAAAATAATCAATGAAAGAAAATTTTCTATGAGAAATTTTTGTATACTTTTGTAGCTTCAGAAATGTAAATAATCTTCTCCTCCTGTGAGTTTGGAACCCACAACCATCGCGTTGACAATCAGGCGATGCTACACTGAATTCACCTCAGAAATAACACGTTATTTTTTTCTTCTAAGAACCAAATATCATTTTACTTGCAATGACAACGATGCCATAGTATTAATAAAGTACAACAGTAATTTATTAAAAAACATATATTATATTTTTTCTTCTTTCTCTCCCTCTCTCTTTTCTTACATCTATTTTTAATATTTTTTTTCTATATGAATGCAATAAATAAATATATTATATTGATTTATCAACGCTAGCACATCATATCCTTTATAAAAAATAATTGTGAAAATTTATTCGAAATTTGCAATGAAATCACCTAAAAATATATTCTACTGTATACAATTGAACTAAGAATCTCCTCTATTTTCGAAATAGATTTTTGTTTTCAGCTTCACATAGCTTGAAAATACACTGCTCACATATAGCAGTGAAGGCAGAGGGAGCCTAGTGTTAAGACACTCCTTTGCCCATTCGAATTCCGAATTTTTGAAACATGACTTGTTGAGTGGCAGAATCAAACGCCGCGCTTTGCCTAAAAATGAAAATATAAAAGAAAAAAAAAATGAAAAAATTAATAACTAATAATTCATTGTCCCGGCGGGAATCAAACCCATAATCACAATGGCCTCTAAATCGGTTATTACTACAAGAAACAATGATTGTTACAAAACTTATTATATATTCAAAACGAATCTCAACATTTATCCTAAGTGAAAGATCTAGCACGACTTCACAAACTAACCCCGTATAAATCTAGGAAAGTATTCTAACTTAGTAATAGCTTAAGCAAATCTCATTTGGAACTGTTGATAACTTTTCCACTATAACATATATTTGTACTTCCGTTTTGAAAGAATAATTGTGTTACTTTATGCACTTTTTCAGTAGAGACATGCTCCTATCCGCGGCTTAGACTGCTTAGTCAAATGGGAATTAGAATTGCGTAAAATAGAAAATAAAATTTAAAAAAAGTCATAAATCCTATAGCAAAATTGATTATAGTATTTGATTGATTTGAATGATACGAGTGACTGTCAGTATCGCGACCATCTAGAAAGCAAGGCCAAGTTGGCCTCAAAGAAACTGGAGGTCATCACCAAAGCGAGACAGTACTTCTCGCCAAAACACCGATTACCTATGTAGGGCCCAGGTTCGGTTATATGTAGAAGTTCTCATCTCTGGGCTGGTGCACCTCAGTATCAGCTAGACCCATTTAATCGCATACAAAGAATACGTTTGGGACCCAATGATCTGTGAAAGATCTTGACACATTGGCTTTGCGTAGAGTAGACACGTCTGCTGTGCGTTCTGGAGAACTGTTGACCTGTGACCTGCAATTAAATTTTCTAACCGCATAGTACGTCATAAACTCAAGTAACATTCACATCGTGGCACTACTGTGCAATCTCTTAGAAACTTCCTACCACGCGCCACGCAATGGTGGAATGGACTGGGACAAAAAGCACTTCTATTTTCACCTTAAAGTCCAGCAACGCACCTGTAGTCCTCTGGTATTACCTAGAGTCGTGGGTGGCGATGACAAATATGTATGTAAAAAAGAGGGGAAAAGAGAAATTTTTTGTTTCTCCCTATAGTTTTAGACAAAACAAAATCTTTATAATAAATACAGGTGTTGCTATTACATACTATTTACACCAGCGATTCAATATTTTCAAAAGACCCATACACTAAATATACTGCTGGCAAAGACCACACATAGAAATTGAACTGACTACTAAAAATTTTACTTTAACGTCTTCTTCTTAAGACATACACTCGTTTGCTTGTAAAATAAACTATTTACTAGATAAAAGCTACATTTGCCAGCCTGGTTGAATAGATAATGCTCCGTCCGGATATAATGATGGTGGGACCCAACTATCCTCATTAGATAGATCAGTATGCCTTGGGTTGGGTAGATGAGTTAATTATATTTTGTTGTAATTAGCGTTGATTTGTATAAGTTGTTAGGGTATATGCTTTAAAGCAGGATAGGAACAGAAACAGAGTGTCAGGACACTCTTGACAATGAGTATAGAATGATGGAACTATATAGACTGACGGACCGATTCACAATTACACCACAATTGCCTCTTAAATGTGAATAATTTCCATATTTATAGAAAATTTGTGAGCTAGCGATTTCTCTCTGTTTTTTTTTTAGTATATTGGAGTCACTGAAATAAATTTAAGTATATTAGGTAGAGGCATTGCTTTTTTAGGTATATGAGTGCTAAATTCACAAATATTATGAAAATGTTTTACATTTTTTTTTGGGATATAATAATTATAGATATAATAATAATAATTTTCGGTGAATTTTGTTATATTTAACGGTCATATTATTAGAAAAACTGAAAAAAAATGTATTTAAGGATCACCGAGTCGTTTTGCCAGTTATAAATAAACTAGCTTATCTGCGGCTTCACCCTCGCACTAAAATACCAATAATTACTATATGTATAAGGTCACCGAGGTTATTCCAAGTGCAGATGAAAAGACTATCATCAATTATCATGATTCATGATAATATTTTCGATCCGATATGTAAATATCAATACAACCTATAAGTAGACTATTCAAAACAAAATTATTTTTTTTATTTGAGTAGTCCCTGAGCAACACGTCTCACGCTCATAAGCTTTATTATATCAATAAACAAATTCTAAATGTAAATAAAAGCCTATTCAAAAACCACTTTGGGGGTACAAAAACTTATATCATAAATACAAAAAAAAAATCGGTATACAACATACCACACATTAACAAAGATCAAAATTCTAAGCTTAAGGTAAACTGTTCTATTTTTATTTCTTTGATCTCGCCTAAGACGGCGCGATAGTGCGTTATTAAGCATGAAATGCTTACATATAGATTTTATAGACTGTATAGCGTGTGCCGTGACTTTGTTCGTGTTGAAAGTGTCAGTGATTACCAGGGTAGTTACAAGTTCATTTGTAATGCTTGCAATGTATTCCCTTTTTTATTTTCTTCAGGAGATTGATTATTTATTTCAAGTATTTACAGTTATTCGCAACATCTGAAACATTATCTAGAAAATAGAAAACGGAGTGTTTTAACACTACACATTCCTTTGACTAAACCTTCTATTGTGGAAAAGTATGAAGCTATAAAAACATACACGCTGCCGATGCCGAAAATTGTAAACATATTTTTTATAAAAATGTAATACAAAGGCTTAATGTATATCCCAATAAAAAACCCCAATTAATCAAGTATATCCAAATCCAAAGTTTTACCTAATAAAATTATTGAACCATTTTAATGCTTACCGAGCGTAATATGGTTTTCTGACACTCCGTTCTCCAAATTGTATCCAAGATATTGCATTTTGAGTAACGGAACTCAACGGAGCAAAAAATAAATAAAAATCTGAAAAATACTAATTATAGAAAATAAAGATTTTAATAAAAGTAAACAAATATTTCTATAAATTCTTACAGGAAACACAAATAATTAATTAACCGGAAGCATCCTTTGTGAGGAAATAGCGGCAAGTTCTGTAAATAAAAATGTCAGAAGTAGTACGTAATGAAAAACCTTTCATTGATATCTCGTGTTCAGGTAAAATGTAAATACCATCTCCTTTTTAATGTACGGGCTAAATACCACCTTGACATACAAATCAACACATATATATATATACAAAACACCCCATCCTCCCCTACTATCCGCTCAATGAGGAATTCTAAACATAAACTAATATTTACTGAAAGTGCATATATCTAAATCTGGCTGAGGAAACAAGCTGAATAATTTCATAGGCCATCAGAGCTGCGTGTGGTGGGACACTGTATGAATATTGTTTTAAGGTATGACACGAATGTAGAATAGTTTAGATATAAATGTATATATATGTGGTAGATTCGAAAATTGGACCCTTGATAATCTCTGTCTCTCCTGTGCATTTTTAGTCTTATAATATAATCAGGCCATTGATAATATATTTTTTTTATAATATGTTTTAGCAGGGTAGGCATGCGCCTGGAAACCTCGTACTCTCCGTTCTCCATTTTTCTCTGAATTTTAGAGACATTGCATAACGAATAGTGAAATTCAACGCTACGCTTTGCCCTTGATAAAGTAATTTTAAACAACAACAATTGT
>JBAIZZ010000388.1:111503-145596 GCA_037355905.1 Heliconius aoede
TAGAATGTTTTTGGTTGTACAGTTCTAATTTTGTTAACAATTTTTGAAATTTATGATGCTTTGTCAAAAAATATTTCCGCAGCGAGACTTACTGTAAAAAAAACAATGAGACAACCTTTTATTACATACCCATAATTGTATGATCCTAAACTCGAATGGTTTACCAGTAGCTTCTAAAGTATTCCAATATTGAGGGTCTAGCTCTATCATCACACTTAAACTGCCACTCTGCCCTGCACGACGAGACGGTCTATGGAAACAATACAGTCATTTTAAAAATAATTCACCGAATAAGGAATTATACTTCATACGCTATGGTCGTGAGTTATATTCCACTCAATGAAATCTCCATAAAAAAAGTTCTGTCGTTCCATAAATAATTATACGAAAAAACCGTGACATGTATGAAGACAAACAATACAAACTCATATCCTTCTCTATTTTTCTCCGATCTGAAAGGCGAAACTCAACCATTAATACAAATATGATATAACCTACTAATCCCCCCCCCTTCCCCACTCAAAATATTCTCCTTGCTTGAATTTGAAACAAAAACTACCACAATATTTAATTAACTTAACCAAGAACTTATTTATGAATATCTTTAAAGAATTCCTCAAGAGTAGAATATCGATAAAAACGTAACGGTACCGATAAACCTTTGTCAGACGTTTCTGTTTCCTCAGGGTTTGGAATTTCCTTTATAGTACTCGAGGAGAGATATAAAGTAAATTGCACGCAGTCCTATATCTAAATGTATTTCTTCTAATAGTTTATTCGCGAGTTATGGCTTTTCAAACGTATGGGGTCTCATCAAGAAAGTCATTTTTTTTATATTTTTGGTAAAGTCTCTTTTGTTTTATTGTATAAAAAATAATTTTAAATATTTATTCCATACATACAAATTGCGTTTCGCTAGCATAATGTAATAAATATACTGTCTCGCATACAAATAATACATGTCTCTTAAACTTTCCCTGACTACGTAAAGATTTCACAGAAAATCTGTATTTCATATAAAAAAAGCACATCTAAAGAAGCTTTTAAGCTTATTTCAATAGGAATATATGAAAATAATATACCAATTTATGAATTTTCCACGAGAACATCGTGCCCGTATACAATTACGTTATCTAATACGAACTGAGCGTCTAATAAATTTTAGGCGAATTTGCAGAGTAAATAATCTTATAAGAACGCAAGATTTTATACAGCCTACGCATGAGAGTAAAGATGTGTAGGTAAACTTTCTTTTAAATATGATATAGTAAAATATAAATATTGAGGATATCGTGGCTCAGTGATACAGCGACTGTAAACATGACTATTTCGAGTTCGATTCCCTTTAGAGGATTTCGAGTTATTTTCATTAACATGATCTGGTTACAAGACAAATATCCCCACACATTGACGAAAGTGGGGAACGGAGTGTTTTAACTAAATATAAAGGTTTTTCACATACAAGAACATATTTTTTTTATTAAATAGAATATAGATAATTTCTAGACAGATTCTGAATCCACAACTATTTTATAGGTTACATGCATATTCATTCAAATAATTTAATAGCGAAGTGACTATTAATGAATGAATCGTAAGATATATCGCAAGAATTAGTTTCCATTAGATTGTATCCGGAGATATCGATGCATTTATCACTTGAAGCTTAATTTCAATACTTGCTTTACGACTAGAACCACTGTAGTTGACTTGTAATCAATGTTAAGTAATTATGTTGTATATTATACTAATATTATAGAGCTTGAGGCCAATCGTGGTGCAACAACGCTACAGGTCGTGTGTTCGATTCCTACTCGAAGTAATGTTTTTATTAATATTTCCATTTCCCCGCTTTGGTCCTCAGCGGAAAGTTGGTGGCTGTATCCCGCAAATGGCAGGGTAGATAAAAATAGGAATAGGAAAGTTGAAGTTGACACCGCGCTACTGAATTTTAAAAATGTTATATTAAATTTTCCTGAATTCCCAATTGAAGCCACATCTAGTGCCACCGGGCCGCAACGGTCTCAGATTTTGTTTATACGCAAGTTAGTATATAACAGAACCACTTAGCACCACGTAGTATCCATTCTAATTTCTATGTATTAATAGGCACTTCCGCCAACATGTATGTAAGTATTTACGTTACACACTTGCTATTTAGATACATTATTCTAATGAGAGAGAGAGGTAGAATACAAAGAGGAAGTTTTAATGAATGAAAAAAATAAATTGTGTTCGGTTAAGAATGTCAGCATTTAGTTTTTCAATTATTTTTACTATTCCAATATGGTTGAAATAATTTAAAAACAGATTGTCACTAATAATTAAAGATAACAAGAGATAACTTATATATTGATTTTATGTTCCATGAAAATAAACCCAGTATTAAGACGTGTGATCCCGGCCTAGAATAGGATCACCCGGGTACTGTCTTTCTCAAAACACTCTATAAACATTTTTAATCGAACCTACACACTCAATTTAAATGTAAACGCTTTAACCACTGTACTATATACATATTATACTGTTATATTAGAATGACATACTTTGTCGACATGAAGTTTGGCGTCATTTAATTATGAAGGCAAGTAATTTCCTAACTCAACAAAGTTTCAAAGTATGAAAATTGTGTTTTCTATGGTCGTAAATAAGATATATGTTCATTTAATACATCCTTAGTATGGGGTGAGTATATTTACTGATAGATATAGTACAACTTTTAATATTATTACATGGCGGAGTGTTCTGACACTAAGCTGATGATTGGTTGATTTCTCTAACATCCGCATCTTTTACTTTTAGGTCACATCTCTCATCATTAAACTGACTTCTAATGCTACCGTTTTCGTGATTTTAGTGGTGGATTGGACGCGAAGATTGTCGAAATGATGAAGTCTTTCGCTCGACTCCATAGTTTTTACGAAATTTACTTTTATGTTTTTTTCTAAACCCACGTACCCACTTCATTTACTACCATTTTAAGGACCTTGAAATGGCTTTCTTATTTCAAGTTTCTGCCTTATCAGCTATGCTGGATAAAGCAGTAGATATATCTTAAATGTGTTGAAATTCTTATTTGTAATAGTCTACATAATAATACAGCACAAACTATTTTTGAAATAAATAATTATTTACATTAAAAATAAAATTCACTGAGAATGTTTAAATGAAAATAACGAATTTCCCCTTCACTTTTGACGTCAATTTCTAATTGAAATATAAATATATGTTATATATATTGTCGCCAGTCTAAATAGTTTTTTTTTGAGTTTTTTCTGTATTATACATATACTGTACTGTAACTAGAACTGTATATTTAATTGTAAGAAACCTATAAATGTTTATTTTATTTTTAGTTTTTATAAATCTACCTACATATATACCTAAAGGCTTATTGAACTTTATTGGAATGAAGTTAATATTTCCATAAAAGAAATTTAATATTAACATTTTAAAATTGTGGTGACAAAAGAGGGAAACTTTTTTAATAACACATACCGAAAAAACTTAAGAAATTTAAATTTAATAAAAATGCCAGTGCCAGAGACAAGCTCGTCCTAATAAAAGACTAATAAGAAAATCAAAAGTTTTCACAACTTTATATATGTGTTTATAATATATAAATGTGCGTGTTACACCGTTATATGTGTGAGTTCAATCATCACTTCGCCAAATTTGCATTTTTTAATTTATTTTTATTTTCCACACTAGTAAACAGAAAACTCTCCCGAACGAGAATCAAACTTGCAACCACTTCATTCACTCATACATTAACCAATTGTAACGGAATTGGTTTTTTTGCTTTCAATTGCTTCATAAATCTTGTTACAAACATACATAAATATTTTATTACATCAATATAGACTTTTAAATACAGAATTTAAAACCCATCAGTCATTTACAACAGTAATTACAAATGCTCGTCCGCATTACTCCAGAACCTATAGAACCTCTGGAACGTAATTTATGGCCGACATCATTTAATTTGGATTGGAATATAACTCCAAGGCGAATTTGAATAGATATACCAAACTATAAAACATAATTTACAAGCATTTTAATATATATATCTATATCTTTTTTTATTTTCATGCGTTAGCGTATATGACAGAATAGTGTAAAGACACTCTGTTCCTCGGGTACCATACAATTTCATAGACATTAGAATAACAAATAAGAATAAAGATATATAGTCTTCGATTTAGAGAAAATATTTAGGATTAATATTGTAAAGTAAAAAATTATATGGTAAGAAAATTACGGACAGAAATATCTGTAATATCGTATGTTATATCAGATTAAAAAAATATACAACCATTAAAGATTACTCCGAGTAGGAATCGAACTTAAAACCAACTGTGTAGTTAAACGCTGTATACAACGCTATAGAACGATTTATAATATTAAAAATTCTTTACGACAAGCATTTTAATATTCAAGTTATAAATCAAAGTGATCCAATTTTATATTGCCTCAGTATACTTAATATTGTAGTTTGACATCAATTCTATGAAGAATGACTGTATTAATATTTAAATTTTATTATAATAGACAGATATTTTATGGTAGAGGCTGTCATGGTGTAAGTGCGAACGACTGTGCTGTTGCGGGTTCGATTTCTACTTGGGGGAATGAAATGTTTAATATTTTCATTTCCACGCTCTGATAACAAGGCATAGCGTGGCGTTGAGTTCCACCACGAAATAGGCAATGCTTCCAGAAATGGCATGCCGCTTACATTCTTCCTACCTTTAATTCTGTTTTCCATATCACACACATGTTTCAGCCGTGTGATCCAGGCTTAGAATAGGATCACCCTGGTACTGTCGGTGTCATAAGAGGCGACTAAAATACGTGTGGTCGAGTGACGTCGCCAATAATGGCAACACGCATGGGCAGACTCGACCGGATTAATATCACCCCCGGCATTTAAACCCGGCGTGAAGTAGTGGCTCTTGCTACTGAGTTTCGCATTAGGTAATGCCGGGCCCCGGCACCCAAAATCCTCTACCTTAAAGGCTGGCAGCGCACCTGTGGCTCCTCTGGTGTTGCGTGGGGTCGTGGGCGGCGGTGATCACTTACCATCAGGTGACCCGAACGCTCGTTTGCCTTGTCCTCTCCCATAAAAAAAAACACACGTTAATATTACACAAAAGTAATTTAAACCCCTTCACGTTCTAACGAGAACGTTTACACCTGGATTATCATATGAATAATCTTAACTAAAAAAACTGGTCTTTCAGAAACGCCGCCCCCATTCTGTCGCTTAACATTCATCTAGCGTATATTTCTAACACTTCTATTTAGTAACAAAATATATAATAATATTCTATATATTTAGAGCCCCATGACATCATTCAGTACACAAAAACTCTTAGAAAATACACGGGCTATAGAAAGTCAGGGGTCCAGTTATAGTAGTCTTCCTTTAGCTTGGCCGTATTGTTTTACGAAAACGTGATATAAGAGATTAACTTATTAGTATTCGTATAACGTATTTAGTTGTGGCGCGTGAGAAATGCAACACGACTTTGGAGATCAATTGTTATTGTTTTTGTTCTACATATTATAAATATTTTAAGGGATATAATTAAAATCGTATACCATGTTTGAGGACCGGTTTTCCACCTGTCTTATGTATATACAGGTTTTGTAAAAATGAGGACATTTTCGTAGCATTGCGTGGTTTTTTAAAACGATTTTGTTTGAGCGGAAATCGAACTCGTTACTCGTTGCTAAAATGTGGTTGGGTTGTTGAAAAATTAAAAGGATAGTTTAATTTAGATTTTATAGTCATCTGTGATAATATTTTTTCAATATTTTCAAAAAAAAAAATGTTGTCCTACAAATATTATAAATATTAAAGTTTGGTAGGGATGGATGCTTGTTCCACTTTCTTGCAAATACTAGTAAACAGATAGATGAAACTATATTACTGTATTTTTTTTATAATATACAAAAAATATATAATATATATAATTTTGTATGATTTGGCGTTTGTGCCGCTAGTTATTTCCGATCAGTTTACGTTGTTTTTACAAACATTGCGAATAAAAAAGTACCAGGTCATTTGTTACTTAGTTATCAAAATAACTACAATTTTAAACAGCAGATATTCGATTAATTTTTTTTTATTAATATTTTCAATTATTCAAAAGGAAATGGATAGCGGGATGTGAATGAAATGTCTTAACACTAGGTTCCCATTGCCTATCCCACTGTGTGCGGGATACAGCGTGAAGATAAAAGAAGGCTGCGAAATTTCAATAGAAATTCCCATCAAATAAATTGGTCAAAGGTCATTATAGAGCATATGAAATTAGCGAAACAACGGCTGTTAATGTATAATGTACTGTCACAGCGTATCAGCGTATATTACTTTTTAATGGAATGACTATTGCAATTCACCTTTGTATGTACGTGGTGGGGATTGATAGAAAATGTCATACAGGATGTTGAAAAATGGAGAACGGAATTCTCTCGGGGAAATTATATATTTAATAATATATTTTCATTTCTTCACGCTGATGTCAAGGCACAGCGTTGAATTTACACCAGCAGCAGTAAGCAGTATCACCCCCACCACCTGTATTCCTTGGCCAGTTCTACCGTCCAGATACCTGTCCAGTCCACAGACTTGCTTTTAATTATGGAGCCAACTGTCACCAGATGTGTTCACAGATAATTGTAATATTGGCCTTTTCGAGGGGGCGGCCTTTAAAGTTTGCAACGTAATTTCTATTTCCTCTATTACTGTACATGGGTCGTATATGGGTACCGGCACTTACTATCAGGTGACCCGGTAACTCATTTGCCTTTAACTTTTTAAAAGTGATTTTTTTTTTCATTTATTCCATCTGTATAATAATTAATATAAAACCATTTAGTTCTGCAACTCAACAAAGTGTCTTAACACTATATTTTCCTTACAAACCTTGCATATATGAGGTACAGAACTAAGAAATAAAAAAACTTATTTGTCCCGTTGCTCATAAATTCCACATTCTAACTAGAAGCAACATATATTTTTCATAATAAGATATTTTTTTTGCCACCAGTACAAAACAGTATGACTAACGCACGTCTTCGTAAACTGATTACACTCGGTCGGACATAATGACTTTATTACCATTACAGTCAATTGATTCGAAATAACTGCGGGCAGAGCTGCGACCTTGGAGCTGAGATGTGATATAAATCGTTTTATTATTATGGGAAATAATGGCTTTTAGGTTTTTTGGCTAAATACTGTTATGGTAACAGTTTTACCATAACAGTTTGAAGATGTTAAGAGAAACGATTCGGGTACGGTATTTAAATATTACATTAATTATGATAAATTTCTGCTTAGCAGGGTAGAGAATGACAAAATTTCTTTTTTATGGTAATGGTATAGTATGGTGTTGAGTTCCATACTTAATAACATAACGTAACACCATAAAATGTCTCGAAATTCAGCCAAAATTCGGAGAACAGCGTGTCTTGACAGAGTGTGAGTGTTTAGCTTGTTATACGTAGTAACGCTTAGAATTAAAAACAAATAATAAACAAATATCGTAAATATTGTAAATAATATATAAAAATAATTTGATTTACTAGCCCACCCAAGTGTTTTATTTTTAGTAGAAATGATACTTCTCAGCACATCCAGCTTAAAGACAGCCATTACACATAAAGTTGCCTTATATTTAAATGTAACATATTTCCAACAGGAATGAAGACATTAAGCTGTTCAATGCGATAATACGTTCATAATCATATGCTATTTACTTTTTTAATACGTTGACTAGATGTTGTCCATAATTTTCTACTTGCGTGTGTTCGTTTTTAACAATATATAGTTATTTTGAGTTATCCTTTCTTCGATTAGATTATCCTTTTTTTTAAAAAAAATAGCTTTTTTTTAAAACTTCACGCTGTATCCCGCATGTCACGGTAGGCATAGGGTATTTAGTATTAACACACTCCGTTCTCCATTTTTCATCCAATCTTAGAGAAATTGCTTGTTGAGTAGTTTAAGTTTAAAAAATGTATTCTGATGTGGTGTAGATGATGGATATGGCGAATCGGAAGAGATGATTTATGAGTTCAAATACAAATTTATGCTTATAAAATAGATTGTTTTCCAATCTTGCAAGAAATACATTAATCTCTGATGTAAAATGATTCTTATTCAGAGAAATACTGAATCGCTACATATAATACGAGGAATCTTGTTGGAAAATATGTGGCTTAAATATTTAGATAATCAAATATTATTACAATTATCTTTTAATAGTTATCGTAAAATTATAACACCTAGACAATTTGAATCTACAGTAATTTATAAGTAAAATTAGATTTTGAACGCCGCCCTTTATCTACGAAAACGGCAAATTGAAAATAATTCATTACCCTACACGACAATCGAAGTGAAAACCACGTTTACTAATAACATACAAATTATTCTAAATCCAAGATTTTCATACATCTACATCTCAACTCTTTCCTTATTAGAATTCCAGGCAAGCTTTAAGGGCTGGTCGTGATAGGTATCTACGGCTCTGATACCAATACGTGCTGCGAAATTTCGATCCTCAACTTAGGTAAGCTTGCGGTTATCTTGTTCCGAGTATAGTTTTACGGCTACATTTATTGTTAGGTACTGAATGTGACGTGCATAAATTATGCGCACGCGTTTTCGTATTTGCTTTAGAGCTGAACTGAGGTATTTTCATATTTGTAAAAATTACCTTTATCTTGTAAAACTTCTTATTTTCTATAGGTAGCTTTAAAAAATATTTGTAATACATTACTAGGTTCTTCATTTTCTGAACGATTTTGGTATACTTGTATTATTATTAAGAGGTCGACGCGGCGCAGCGGTACAACATGGAATTCCATTTTCAATATCTTTAAAGTTAGGAGTAATTTAGGGGAGTGTCGTAACACTAACTACTCTCTGTCTAATTTACTATGGGGGGAAATGCTGACCACGACGAGAACTTATTTCAACCCACACTCATTTTAAGGCTACAATTATATTTTTTTAATAGGCCTTAATTGATAAAACTTTTACCCTACATGATATAATTTTAAATCTGAAATAAACCAATTCAAATTATCCAGTTTTATAATATGAATTGAGGAGTATGAATTAATAATATTTTTTTCGAAAATACTCTCTGTTTAAACATCTCAAGTATTTCAATATTAGGACTGAGATGAGTAATTTAATAAAATATTTTGGCAAACTTCATTAAATTATGCTTAACTTACTTGGCTTCGATATATTTTATCCGACTGGATTATATTAAATTTGCGTAATAATATTAGACTACAGCCGGTTAACGAATTATAGTTGTTATTACGTTATAATATATCAAAAATGTATTTAATATCTTTTTTGATACTCCTAAACACGGTACTTTTTTTTAGCTTCACGCTGTATCCCGCACCTATCAAGATAGATACAGGGAACCTGTGAGTTTAGTGTAAAGACTCTCTGTTCCCATTAAGACACTTCCGTTACCCACTACCCGCCGAAATCTGGAAGCATTGCATATTTAGTGGAGAATGTCAACGTCGCTCCTTGCCTCGTTTCTATAGCTAAGAACTGAAAATATTCCATATTTGCTTTCCTCGAGTAAGACTCAAACCCACTACTTGTCGTATGCGCCACGACTGGCCTCAACAAAATAAAGAAAAAGTATAAAATTTAAAAAAATCTACAACAATATTAACAAAAGCATTCATCACACATTGGACAACTATGTCGCATGAACCAAAAGAATAATCAAAGTTTGACTGACGTGAGGTCTTATAGACCCTCGAAGACTATCCTTGAAAAAATACTATCGGCGAAGTATTCATATTTTTTATTATCATAAACGAAATTAAGCTCTAATTTGAGGAAAGCTTAGGTCTAAAATATATTGTATAAATTAAAAATCTGTCGAACAGTATGTGGCCGTACACCGTACCCAGGAAATTAACAGACAACAATGACAAGTTACAAGTGTTCTTCACTAAATTGCTTTTTGCAGGTGATTTTTTTTTTGTTTTCTTTTATGATCCCGTTGTTTTGTAACAAGGTGTAGAATTCAAGTGTTTGATCACACCTCGAAATTTCGGACACACTCGTGTTTAATAGCGGAACTCAACGCCGCGCTTTGTCTCATTACCAGAGTGAAGAAATGAAAAAAGTTTATATATCCGAGAAGATATATGCAAGATTTGAACTCCGTTATGTAAGGAGACGCTGTGCACTGTACCTTGATGGTCTGATAAATTATTAAAGAATTTATTATTATAAAAAAATAATTTACTTTCTATCGATCATTAAAAAGTCTATTAATAAAGTTGATGATGCATAAAAGTCTAAAATAATAGTTTATTTTATACTGCAGCAAATTCTATATTAAATTGTTTTTTTTTTTTATTTCACGCTTTATCCTGCATAAAATAGACATAACCTAGTGTTAATACACTCCATTATCCACGTGTTAATTTACCCAAGTTTTAATATTTTTAATACCAAAACTTCCAAAGGTTAGCAGTATAATAGGTAACAAATGACATAGTCCAAGCGCTGATTGAGATAAATGCCGCTACTTTTGCGCCATTAATAAATATTAACACAAACTAAACTGATTTATATAGGATTCTTTTAATAAATCTCTTCGTGCCAGCACTTAGACTATGTTCGTGAATATATTCTACTTTATACAGTTATAACGGAGCTCTCATAGATTTTTTACCCGACTGCGGCGAAGCCTAAAAAAAGGGTTAAGTTTTTGGTATGGATGTACGTCCGTTCTTATGTACCTTTGAAACTGTTAAACAATTCAATCGATTTTGATAAATGATATGTCGTTAGATTTGTCTCGATGGCGTGAGTGTTATTGGAAACATTAGATTTTTTGTTTTGTTTGTCGAGAATTTAAATACAAATAACACTAGATTTTTCTGCGATCTGCACATTTGAGGGAAAGTAGAGAACAGAAGTGTCTCAATGGGGAACGGAGTGATCTAACACTAGATTCCTTAGTTTCATCTGCCTATCCTACAACGTGAAACTTAAAAAACATTGTCTGCCAAGTGCTTGTTACCTGCGGGAAGTGCGTGAAGATATTATTATAGTCTTATTGATTGATTAATCGTTACTAGCAACTTTGAACACATACATTTTAAGATATAGAATGGCAAATCTAGTTTGTTCTCGTTCTCCAAGGAATTTCAACGAATTTTTTCTTTACTCTGATAGCCCACCTACGTGTCAAATTCCAACCTTCTAAATAAAGTGGTTTCATCTGACCTAAGGGTGTCGTGGTACTAAAAAGATATTATTTACTTTTATTTATTTTCATTTCTTCGCTCTGGAACCAAGGCAAATGTGTGTTGAATTCCGTCACTCAGCACGCACTGCCCCGAAAAAGTCAGCGAAAAGTGGGGAATGGAGTGGTATTAATCCTTCATACCCTCTGTTTCTCCTTCTATATGCGGGATACAGCGTGAAGCTGGCTAATATAATTAATTGATTATTATCTGTGAGTTTGTCTGTCAGTCAATCAGTAGCGGAAGAGTTTAATATACATGAGATTGTTTTAATAAATCCCATCGTGACCACATTTAGATTTAGGTCGTGCTTGCATTCAGCTTTATACACGAAGGTTCATGTTACATAGAACATTTACTTCTCTTTCCTTTTATATGATTTAGAAAAGGAGAAACTATATTTTATAGATCCTTCTGTTGATTGCATATCAATAGCAATATTTTATAAGTGTTGTTGTTTTATTTTACTATTAATAATTGAAATATCCCTCTCTATATCCCGCATATAGCAGAGTGGAGTGGGAACCTGGGAACCAAGTGCTAAAATAATTGATAATTTCTGCGTTACTGAATTTTTCCTGTATAAATTATTAAACACGTACGCAGTAAGAACGCAGAAATAATCTACTCTAAAGGCAGTCTCTTCTCCACTTTTACCTTTAATTTAAAGCATTAATGGATGGCATAACTTAATGCAAAATTTTGCGATATTAAAGGAGAAAATGACAACGATACAAAAATTATAATTTCCTTAAGAATCGAATTCACTACTGTGATTATATTATGTAAATACTATATTATATAAAAAAAACATTAAATTATATGTGAATTTAAAAATGGTAAATGAGTGATAACAATTATAAGTTAATTTATTCCGAAGTTAAGTTAACGGTACAGTATTCTATAACTTCTATTACAAAATATACCTGTATTCGATGTGCCTCTCGTAATAGGCTCACTTAAAAAGTAAAATTAACATTCGCCCAGTTTGATCCTACACTCAGCCTAATTTCGTAATATTTTTATTTTAAACTTTATGAAAAAAAAAAATTAACACCTGCGTGACTAATTGTAATGCCGAAATTCCATTTTTTAAAACTTTATTCATATTTTTTGAAAAAAGAAAAAAAAATATTTTTATTTAATCCGCAAAACTGATAAAAAAATGTATTGCAATAAAATTAATAGTATTAACTACTCAACGGACGGGAAATGATAAAAAAAGCGTTTGTGAGTAACGTCAATCAATTTAGCGTAAAAGTGCATCACTATGAAAAGGGTAAGCCGAGTGAAAACACCTCCTGGCGGGTATTATGCAATAACCGAAAGAAGCAAGGGCAGACATCATATTGCGTAACAGGTTCTGTATCTATTAATAAAAAATATTTTTGGATAAGATAATATTTTTGTTTATAAAAAAACTTTCAAAAAGTAATTTAACACAAAATACTATAATGTAATAAGCGGCGTTGAGTTTCACCACTTCACCATAATGTCTCGTTAATTCAGCGGAAAGTGGACAACAGAAATGTCTTAATGGAAACTGAGTGTCTTAACACTGGATTCGCAGACTCCATCTGCCTACCACACTGTGTGCGGCCTACAACGTGAAGCCAAAAAAAACATAACACATATGGCTCGAGAACTAGCCAGAAAGTAGATAACGGAGAGTATAAAAAAACTACCTTTAAACGTCTCTATTCTCGTAACACGATGCGTTCGACTTCAATGAATCCAATTGAATAGTTATATCGGATTGTGAAAGATTAATTTTTTATTCTTCTTCTATAAGTAACGTATATATTCTGAATATAAAGGAATTATGCTATAACAGTATTAGTGTGGATTCGAATATTTTAAGGGGTTGTGTATTGTCGTACTATTGTGTTAATTAATAAAAAAAATTGTACCTGATTTCCAAACATATTTTGTATATATTACTAATAAAAAATGTTGTTCTACATTCTTCGATAGACTTTGCATCTGACAAGACATTACGTGTTTAAACGTGTATCGATCCCGCGATAATTTTTATTTAAAAGCATATATCTAAAAAAATTTAGATCAAAACTTTTTACTAGCCAGCACCAGGCCAGTAGTAGCGCACAGGGTTACAAGCATGTGACTGTAAACGCGACAGGTTGGGGGTTTGATTCCCACTCAAGGAATTTCTTCGCTCTGGTGTATAGGCAAAGTGCGGCGTTAATTTCCAAAATTTGAAAGCTCAAGTACTTTCTACGTTTGTGAATATTTAAACCTTTGAGATTACCATGTTACAGATGCTCATGAGTGAAAAGACAATGTGACAATATAGTGCTGAAGGTTTCTTGATATTGTATTGTTGGATAGAAATGTATGTATAGATTATATAGATAATTTAGTATGTTTTATGTGAGCGGTTGTGGATTCGATTCTCAATAGGGGGAAATAATCATTTTCGTTTTCTTGATGTGTAATAACAATACAAGGTGCGACGTGGATTATGCCACTGAATATGAAATATTTAAAAAATCAAGCAGAAAGTAGAGAAAGGATTGTTTTAACATTTTAAATCATCAATAGCCTCGTATAACACCAACTAACTAAATCAGCTTCACGCTGTATCCCGCACACAGCAGGGTAGGCTGAATAATTATGCCTTAGATCTGGATGTGTTGGAAATACTATTTAAAAAATATATTTATATATTAACTGTCTTTTATATAATCTGTGCATTGCTTACACAAAAAAATATCCTCTTGACTCACACTGTCTATCACTAACATCGATATTATTTAATTAACAATCTGTAAATATAATAAGTAGTGTTGTTTGAAAATCGATAATAGTGTTCTTAACATTTTTAAAGTGTTATTCCACACTTAGGCAATATATTCTTAATAAATATTTATCTGTATGTAGTTCTCTATATAGTAATTTATAGCTTAAGATTAAAGATAATCTTGTAAATATATATTACAGATCTTACATAGACAAAATGTATTATTATAACTAGAGATTTACACGCGGCTTCGCTTGCTTAAACTTATTTTTATATTATAGCCGTAGTTAAAATATTTTTTATATAATATTGTTTCAATATAGTCCTTAATAAATAGACAAATATTCTAGAAATATTATAAACAAACCAGACACCAGAAACGAGAATGCAAATATTTTGCAATATAATACAGACTACAAAAAGGGCCATTCATACGACGTTCCATAAAGGATTCTTATGTCATATCCTTAATATTTTTTATTCTCACTGTACCAGACATTGTCAGCTGTAAAGGGTAGGTACAGAGGACGTAAGCTGATCGCTGTGTTTGGGGGACAACATATTATTATATCCTTTTGTGTTTGCTTGAATCGATTTTGATAATGTTTTGTACATATTTATAATACACACATACAGACGAGACTAGAGGTCGTCGTGGCGCAGTCGCACGGGCATGTGATTGTGAATTTGACGGTTGTTGGTTCAATTAAAATTTAACTAATATTAACAGGGGTACAAGGGTTTGTGTCAAACCCACAACCCACGATAAGTTGTGGGTTCGATGTCCGTTCGAAGAAATGAAACATAAAAAAATTTCATTTCTTCACTCTGGTATTAAGACAAAACACAGTGTTGAAGTGCGTGACGTAAAGTGGAAACGGAAAGAGTCTTAATGAGAACAGCGTGAAGCTAAAAAATTTTTAAGTCGACTAATATTTTATATTTGTAATATTAATTAATAATAATTATATGAATTTCGCAGTCATTTTCCTTTGTCTTTTTCTTAAATTGATATTAGAAAGCTGAATATCATTTAAGTTATACAGAAGAAATAAATAAAAATGATGGTATATCAGTTTATTTTTTTAACAAATATTATTTACTTAGAAATCCTATTCTTGCTCTTTGCCGCCCCTCTCTGAACGTGATAGCTTCTCATTTTGTTAGGACTGTTGTCGTTGATATCTTATTACAGTAAACTAGTTTATGATATAGGATATTTTTATTGACCCTTCATATTATTAATATTGTAAAATAACATAAAATAATATCAAATATTCTATGTACGTAAGAAGCACTGAGCTTCTTGAATAGACGCTTCTTTTTTTGGACAAATTTCATTTAAAACTAAAAATGTACTTTATTTTTACACGTAGACTACGAGTTCGATATATGTTGGTTCAATTCCTGCTCAATGAATTATTTTTAATTTCTATTCAAAGTTCGGCATTGAGTTTCGCTGTTCAACACGCAATTTCTTAAAAAATAGTATGTCGGGAACGGAGTGTCCTAACCCTACGTTCTCAATGCCCACCTTGTTGGCGGCTGCCGATTACAGCTTAAACTCAAAAATATATATTACTTTTCCATTTCGTGAACTCTAAATAGATTTCATGCAATATTCCACATTGTCATTTTTATAAAATTTATAGACATCCCCGTGTTTGTGGCTTGTAGGATCCAAAGCCTTTGTGAAAACAGAAAGCTCCGGAAATCCAAAATTCTTTAAGAATTCGCATAAACGTATAAATGACAAATAATAATCATTGTATCTGACACAAATGTACAGACACTGCGACGAATGTCGCTTTAGAACCTTTTATGATCCACTTCCGTTATTCTATTTCTTGTTTTTTTTTGTTTGATAGATTATGTCAATTTTTTTTCGGTTTTTGGTGTCTTGTCTGTAGGTAGCGTCTTTTTCTATTGAATTTTTTTATATATAGCTGAATGTAACATTTTGAATAGAATGGGTGTTAGACCAAAATTGCGAGATGCCCGGCGGCAACTCCTTCGTTTTATGTAGCTTCACACTTTTTTCCATAAAATTGGATAAGCAGATAAAAAATCTAATATTAAAACCCTGTCTTTCCATGTCCAAACCAATATATAAATATAACCAATCACGGATGAAACCCACACCCGTCTCATTAACAACTGTGTCATAACAGTGTCAATAATAGATGTTTTAGCTTCACGCTGTATCCCGCACACAGCAGGGTAGGCAGAGGGAACCTCGGTGTTAAGACACTCCGTTCCCCAGTACAGTGGCACTTGCGCCACTGCGCCACGACGGCTCAATAATAGATAATTGGAATAATCTTAAAACTAAATATACTTCACCTTACTTCCCATGTTCCAGAATCTCTTCGAGAGGGCCATTACGTATCGAAACTTATACGAGATACTTGAAGAGCAATATAGTAATATAGACATCTAAATCATAGTTAAAAAGATACTATAAGTTTCAAGTGTTGCTGTCAAAATTACGCTTTTTATTTATTACTTGCCAGCTGGTTTAGCTGTAATAGATTGCTTAGTTTTTAAATATATGTATAAAAAACTGGTCAAGTGCGAGTCAGAATTGCCCACCGAGTGTCCCGTATAAATTTTGGGATTGTATATCAACAGAAAACGGTTATAAAAGTTGACATAGTTAACATGCGGACGTATGCAAACGCCTTGTACATATAAGCATAGTTTAATATAAAATGAACAACAAACTAAAGCTCTCAATAATTTTAATCTATAATATAAATATAAATTTCCATTTCTCGGATTTTTTCCTTTACTTGTATTGTAAGTTCTAGCTTCTTTGCCAAATTTCTTAATTATAGATCCAAGAGAAATATCTATAAATCTTAATTACGCTGCAAAAATAGTTGACAAATTTAGTAGAGTAAAGGAGTAGTACTTCTCGTTCACCTACAGTTTTGAATATGGAACCATCAACCCCAAGTTCCATCATTTTACCAGAACAACGAAATGACAATTATTCATTCCCCCAAATGGGCACCGAACCCACATTAAATTATGTATCATTTCATATTAATACTACAGCTGACTACATCCTGTCATCTAATTTTATGACAAAAAAAATGACAGGTGGACATAATAAACCTTCATCTTGAAAAATGTCAAACTTATATCCAAAGAATTAAAAGTTGACAAAAATGATAGATCGTGGACAATGTGTCGTGTTACACTAGAATTGTATTACATTTTTTTTTCTGTTGGTACATACGTCACCCTCGTTTGGCAGAGTAAATAGTAGAAGAAAGAGCTAGGATGCTTAGCTCTCAACTCTCCGCGCAATGTCTAGATATTGCGTGTTGATTGGCAATACTCAACTAACTTAACTCAACGCCGCATTTTGTTTTACCGTAGTCGGTATATATAATGTATGTATATTTTATTGCTATATCACGCACATAGCATTGTAGGTAGGGAAAACTTGGGAACCTGTGAATCCGGGAAGTGTTATGAGACTCCGTTCCTATTAGGACACTTCTTTTCCTCACAGCAGAGAAATCAAAGTATCGGATACGCCACACGTAGTATATATATTTCATTCCTACGAGTTGGAAATGAACTCACGACCCTTAAGACTTTAAGACCCTTACAGCCGCTAATGCTGCTACAACACGACCGTCATAAGATGGAAATATACATAATTTAATTGATATATAACCGTAGTAAAGTCCGACTATAAATGGCTATGGCTATCCAAAATTGGGCAGAAATTTTCATCTGCTTATCTTTCTGTACAGTAATAAAATCTGAAGTTGCTTTTGTTTTTTTTTCTATTTCTCTGACAAATTTTCAATATACGATCCCACATTTAGTTCGCATCTTCTCATCTCATACGTCCGCCCCGCTAACTCAATAAAGGTTAAATAAAGTCAATCTACGAGAATATGATAGCGAAATTAAATTCTCCCGTTACACGGAGATATTGAAACAAAATGTCATCCCGATAAAACAAGGGTCCGGGCTTTTAAGAGCTACGTGAGCAATTTTCAAGTAATTTTCAATACTAAAAGCTAAGCTTCTAACGTTTTTTTGTGTCGTTATCGTCTCGTTCAATACATTTTTGTTATTATTTCATTGTTAATTTTGTTTTATTGTGAATTGAAATTCTTGAGGCAGTTGTGGTACTGTGTCGGCCTGTAAACACAATGGTTGTAGGTTCGATTCCTATTTAGGTGACTGTGATTCGAATCTACAGTTGTTTTACTCCTGTAGAGTCTAATCTATAATTTACATGCATACTTCACATGTTCGGTTACTATGGATAAACTCAAAAAATAACATCAATAGGTTTTGGAGGTATTTTTAAAATCTATATTAATAACGACAGACTAAAATAAATCTATAAACTCTGTATTTGGTATGCAAATACAGAGTTTATAGATATTACCCACAATTGAATATGAACCTACTATTACCAGCATAAAAGAAACTACTATGCAACTGACTTTACACACACTTATGCTAAAAGTACACTCTCTTGAGAAAGTCAAAGGAACTCCTTTTATAAATATATTGAACAGAATGAAAATAAAATACAAACAATGTAAAAGCTATTATTCACAAATTCAATTTGTCGTTTCCATTCACGATCATTAGGCTATTTCCCGTTTTTCCCGCATTTACCCTTTTTTAAATGGCTTCCTTACTGCAAATTTTAGAGAAGTTGTTTGTCTATTGGCAAAACATAATGCCGCTTTTTCTTTATAGATAATTAAAAAGAAAAATAAAACAATAAATAATATAATTATTAATATATATTATTAATCATATAATTATTATGTATCAGTCGTAGCGCAGGGGCACATGCGTGCGACTGTAAACGCGACAGGTTGTAGGTTCGAATTTAAAGTTAATGAATATATTTTTTCAATATTTCCATATTAAAAAGGCAAAACACGGTGTTGAGTTCCGCCACCACAAGCAATGCCTTCAGAATTCATTGGAAAGTGTGGAACCGAAGTGTCTTAGTTCCCATGTGTGAAACTAAACAAATAAAAATAAAACTTTTTGTATAACTGTGACAGCTATCCGGCTCCTATCCTATATGGATCTATAGTAAGTGACTAAAAACTAAAAGAACGGATGGTTTAAGTGACGCATCACTCCACTTTACTCTATAATAATATAATCCAACACAACATAAATTAGGACAAACATCTTAATTGTCAATAAATCTGAGAACAAATAGAGTAATTATAATAAATTGTCAGTCTATTCCGTTTATTGCAGCTCAGGTATATAAATAAGGATTAAGATTTATCATTCAAAAATTAAGTATCTTTCTATAGGTACATAGAATGCAGACGCGACGGTTGTGGGTTCGGTTCTCATTTAAGGGATCGAATTATGTGTACAATTATTTATTAAGTATTGAACGCTTCAAAATTTTACTTTATTTGCCATTTTGATAAAAATGAAAACATTTTAGAAATAAAAAAAAACCTCAAAGTATATTTGTCTATATCGGGATCTAACAACTGCACCATAGTGGTGTTATAAAAACTAATTTTATTGCAGCCTAGAGCATAATTATAGATAGAAAGCGAGCTCTAAAATTATTCACGTAAAGTAAAATGATGTATGGGAAACTCCAGATACAGTTGATACTGTATTCGATTTATAATTACAGTTTATATGTAACTGTTATGACTTAACTTGGAGATTAAATTACAAATTCAATCAATTATATAAGTGAAGTACTTATATAATATTTTTTTTAACAATAATATTTTTCTTATATTAATATGATATCTACACAATGCTTCTGCAATGTCTCCAGAATGCCACTCCACTGTCACTCCAGGCAATGGAGTGACAGAGGAACACTAGGTTCCCTCTGCCTACCCTGTTGAGTACGGGATAAAGCTTGAAGTATTCTTGACCTAATCAACGTTACGCTTTAATCTCTAGGTATTTTGAATTAAGAGGCAGAACTCAACGCCACGCATTGCCTTTTTACCAGAGTTAAGAAATAAAAACATTAAATAATCAATTTCTTCGAGCGGGAATGGAACACACAACCGTCGCGTTTACAGCTGCACGCTTGTGACACGCGACAAGCGAAGCCACGCTCTTTACTATTGTAGTTTTTGAGATAATTGATAAAAGGTGTCCCATTGACTTAACATATAGAATGATTTTTGCTTATTCTACTCAAAATAAGTGATAATATCTAATCATAATTTACATTCATAAATAAATATCGCTTTTTCTCTTTGAACTTTAATGCTTTCGACTGCGTCGCGAAGCTTGCGTGCCCTAGTAAATTATACCCTAACTGGGTAATGCTGTATACTTCTTACAATAAATAAAGATAAGATACGATATCTTTTAGAATAAATAAGGTGAAGTAAACCCTAGTAAAGTATTTCAAATGCAGTTTAAAGGGAATCTTTCAAATGTACTAGTGTACATCAAATTAGTATGCCGATAATATTTCCGTATAATTTTTATATATATTAATTCATTTAAGTCTCCGCTCTCCATTAAACTGAAATCAAATTAATTTTAAGTTTTAGTGATGGAGAGATCAGTTGTAGATCACAATGCCCCCAGACTTCGGCGGAAAATCGAAACCGAAAGTGTCTAAATAGGAACATAGTGACATGACAGCATATTTTCAAGATCCCTCTGCCTACCCTACAATATGCAGGATACACCGTGAATTAAAAAAAAATGATGAAGGTTTAACTAACAATTATCACATTTATAATTACTTTTCAACGAAAACTATTTACATTCCAAGTTATACCTAAGTAAATACAGAGAGAGATAGGCGTTAACCAATATAATGTATTTTGTAATAAGACTTACAATTAAGCTACAGACAATGTATCGCTCGAATCGAGTCGGTGACAACTTAATTTGTTATTAGAGATTTATAAGACGGCTATGGAATAGTAATGTAATGATATCGATACATGTGAACGGTAAATGTGATTTTTTTAAGCTACAACATCGATTTTGATCGTGAAAATTTAACTTTTTTATTTTTTATCTTTCTTTTTCATGGACATTACGCAAAATGATACAGCATTTTCACCTGTATCCCGCATATAACAGGGTAACTAGTATCAAGAGACTTTGTGGTCCTCTTCGTGCAATTTCCAATAAATGCTTCAACTAAGAGCTGAACCCACAATCAACGCGGTTACGATCGGATGATATACTACCAAGCCATTACAAAGCTATGTTAGTACTTCATTGCTAACTGATCATCCGTTTGGTTGTCTCAAATGGGAAGCAAACCTACTACCATCGTATACACAATAAAACACTAGATATAAAACGAATCTATTCAATACCAGTCGTAAAGTGCAAGACAGAGAAACTTACCACTAAATTTCCTTTATCATGCAAAACTATAAGAGATAATATAATCGCAGAGAATTCTATAAGATTCCATAGTATCGAAACACCATTAAAATAACTTGAACAAGTATTTGTAAATTGCGTGTTCAGACATAGATGAGGTCTTTAGCACTTAATTGTAGATACAAAATATATTTCTTAATAATATATTCTACGGTAATTTTATTAAAAAGCAAATGAAACTTTATTACTTCGGGAATTAAGTCGAGTTTTTATTGAAAACTTATTTTTGAAATCTATCTTGTGCTTAGTTTATAGCTAATTATTGTGGAGGCTTTAAATTTTCTTATTGAGCATTTAGATAAGTGTCGTTATTGTAATATACATATATTTAATAGATGTTGATAAGAATTGCGTGCTTAAATGAATTTCCGGTGTTAAATTCCGCAATAAGAATTCGGTGGAAAGTAGTTAACGGAAATTTATTTATAAGAAAATTCCCTCTGCCCGTATCCCGTGTATTCATTGTAAGGATTAAAAGGAATAGTTTTCCTGTATTTTTTAATGGCTTGTGATATACTTTCCGCCACGTTTCGGGAGATTGTTGGAAATCTTAATGTTATCATAGCTTACAATATTATCATGTACACAAATTTTTATGAGGCCGCGGTGGTGCAGCGACACAAGGATGTGCCTGCAACGCGACGGTTGTGGGTTCGATCCCTACTCGAAGAAGTCAGCTTCACGCTGTATCTCGCACACAGCAGGGTAGGCAGTAGCGATATATATTTAACTGTAACTTATAATTGCCAATTTCCAGGTTATTATATCATAGAGTAATAGAACATAAATTGTTATTTATTACAACTTTACTATAATATCTAAGCAAATTTCTAAGAAACTGTTTACATAATATTTTATTAAAAGCAAAGCATAGCAGGCGTATTCAAAGACATTTCGCGGTGAGTATTGCAACTCAACACCGAATTTTAGCTACTATGTCCGGGATATAATAGGGATATATTATAAAGCTAAAGAGTTTGTTTTGAACTCTAATTTCAGAAGGTGCTAGTTCGATTTTTTATTAGGTTGGATAGTCCATTTATCGAGGAAGGCTATATTGCGGAATGTTATTAGTTTTAATCTAAACCACTATACCTGCGGTTGTGTTATCTTCTGAACTTAGATGTGTAAAACGTAACTAGTATTTAATTCCATTTGATATCACGGGCTAAGTCACAGGTAAGAGTAGTCAAATATTATACAAAAAACTCCTATCTTCATCGATACCCCAAAAAAAATAGAGCAATCTGACAACAGGAAGACGTACTACGATATCTTATTTGTTCCATACATTTTATCATCTATACCAAAAAAAGTCTCATGAAGCATCCAGAAACGAAATTATCAACAAACTGACATCACCTACATATATACATTTTTATATTCATATATATATATATATATATTTCTTGCTCTACCTCTCTAGCTACTGTGGACTATGAGAGGGATATATATTATAAAATATTTTATCGGTTCACGTCAGTAGCTCGGGCTTTATTTATCAATTTGTAAATAGCATTCGACGTGTGGATTTTATTAACTGGAAACTTGTAATGGATTAGAACACGCTGACACGTGGTAACTGATAACATTTGATCGATGGATGTATGGGGTTTTAAATTTTTCTATTGATTGTGTTGCGACGCCTGTGGTAGAGAATAATGGAGGCTAACGCGGTTGTTTTTAGGTTTGTTTGGGTTATATTGATATTAAAAATGTATGGGCACATTGATAATATATATATATTTATTACTATATACTTAAATGCGACTTCGCCTGTTTAAAAGTATATCATAGCCAAATGTACAAAAATATAGATAAATTGTAACTTATATATTATTCTGATCAATGATTCTAAATTATTAACACAATACAAGCTTATGTTATAACTTATAAATAGGTGAGTATTGAAACATACATATATGTAGGGAAAAATAAGTAGCGCAGGATATAATTTGCTTGAAGCTAAAAAAATAATAACTAATTTCTACGTATAAAATAGAACAAGGGTTTATTCCTTTTCTGTTTGCAATGTCACATATTTTTTAATAATATCATTTTAAATTATTTTTAGAACCGAGTACCTTTCGAAATACATAATGTGGGAACCACATTTGCCCTAAAATTCAAATCTATAAGTAAAATACTGGAAAACATAAACTAAAATATGATAACATTACAATATCCAACAGATATATGTGATAGGAATACAAAGGCTATATATTCGCCATATCTTACGCTCTCTAGGGAAAGTAAAGCCTCTATATATAACTATACAAAACATGTCGCATTATGGTTTATTATTGTTTAATTTTGGTTTAGAGGCCGTTGTGGCAAAGTAAGAGTCTGATATAACAGTTATGGGTTCAATTCTCACTCATGGATATTCAGTCCAATATATAATATAGGTAAAATTATTATTTACATAAAACATATATAAAATATATATAAAAATAATATATTTAAAAAAAAAATAATCTACAAAAAAAAGTATCTTATCATCATAAATTACAATATATTACAGAAAATATTAATATTAATAGTATTCTATTATAGGAAAAGCACAGGTTGCTTTATATTAGCTTGATCGTATCTCTTCAAAAAGCTAAAACCTTGAAAGCCTTAAATCACGGGCAATCTATCTGAGCACCGGGTACTATAAAAATAATAATTCGTCTCAGTCACTGACACAGTCCGTGTGTTAAGCGGAAGCGAGTTAGTTTTTTGTTTGGAGCGTAATTTTACACGTTTGTATTTATTTCTTAAAATGATTTTCATTTAGTATCATTTTCAAGGCATTATAACTTTAGAAAACCTTTGTGCCAAGGTGAGTATGTAAGGGCCGTCGCGGTGCAGTGAGATAGTAATCTGCCTGTAAAAGCTGCCAACATGATTCTCATTTACAGGAATAAAAAAATATATATTTATTCGTTCTGGCATGAAGACAAAGCGTGACGTTAGATTTCGCCAATCATCACAAATTATCTTAAAAAACTATCGGAAAGTGGAAAACGGCACACAACGGTACATTTGAACCTTCTTATTCATATTTTTTGCTAACATATAATAAATGTTATATTAAAACAATCACATTTTAAATATTCTTATGTATACTAAAAGTTCACCAAAAGCTTACTTCTCGCACCACACCACAAAAACGCGTTCGTGATCCCTGGACCAACCGCGTGGCGTCCTAATATCCCTCAGAGACCAACCGCTTGGTTTTCATAAAACAGAATCTTATCCTAAATTATACGTAAAGGTAAAGTGTTTCAAGATTGCATTTTAACTGAACGGATTTTGATGCAACTTTAGCTATAGATGTTTATTTCTTGTCTAGAAGTAGTGGGTACTTTGTAGGTTTGTAATATTATATATTTTTATAGCTTCACGCTCTATCTCGCGTATAGGGAAGCAGAGGGATCCTAGTATTAAAATACTCCGTTTCTATTAAGACAATTAATGTTAACGTTAAATTATCGAGCTATTGAGCGATGAGTTGTGGACGCTTCATCCCCCCGAGTGGGAATCAAATCCACAATCGTCGCGTCTCTGAACCACGACGGCCTTATATAAATCTATTTTGGTCAAAATTACATTCAAACTATAAAATCTATATTGTTTTTCAGCAAAGCGAGTGAAAACAACTACTAACAACTACTGAAAAATTTCGAATTACTCTTAAGTTATACTTTAATTATTTTTTTTTAGCTTCACGCTGTATCCCGCACACAGCAGGGTAGACAGAGGGAACCTCGGTGTTAAGACACCCCATTCCCCACTTTCTGCTGAATTCTGGAGGCATTGCGTGTTGAGTGGCAGAACTCAACGCCGCGCTTTGCTTCGACAGCAGAGCGAATAAAAATGGAAATATAAACGTAAAAAAATATGTCACTTCCTCGAGCGGGATCGAACCCACTACCGTCGCGTTTACGGGCCACTTCCCGGGCCACGGGACACGGGATACTTTAATTAAGAAATTTAATTTAGTTATTTATGCATTGAAAATATCACACAATTTTATTCATACCACCAATTTGATACAAGTTTATAACATAAATTTTACTATAATTTACGACTCTGTTTTTGCAAGAAAATTAAACAAGAGTATGAAAATAAGGTTAGCAGTTTCCAAAAATGATCAAATGTAATACTAGTAATTACACTACTTGACCTCGAAAAAATACCGGTTTGTTCGAGCCAGTTATTAAGCGATCTCCTGTTATTAAACGGATTTCGAGTTAATTTCTTCATTTTGTTAGTTCTCCGGAATTCTCCATTTCGGCCCCATCTCAACATTCTGTTCAAAAGTTGAACAATTTTTCTAATGGAGTTCCAGAGAGCTCGTGTCGCAATCAAAATGCTTTCTTTTGTAATAATGGTTGTCTTTAATACGGAGTTTGTTTTGTTCGCGGCAAATGGAGCTCTTGGAAATACACATTGTTGGAAGTTCTGAAAATTTTGATTTTTTTTTTTGTGTGTCTTTCTTTATATGAAATGTTTCTGTGTACGAGTGTATATTTTTAATTGCAAAATTAAAAAGTTTGTATTGTTCAAAATGTATGGCGTGTCACCTAGCACAGATGAATAGCAAATAAAAAAAAAACAACAAAAAAAAATAACGAAAATTCAATACTTTTTCGTGGAAAATAGAATGAATGAATGAATGTGAAGTGAAGTGAACTTTCGTTTTTTTTTGTAGCACTAGGTTTCGTCGGCCTTTCCTGCTCTTTTCCCGTGCGTTCTGTGTGTCTTAATAAACTTAAGTTTATGGGCGAGAGTATGCATTTATTTAGTATGAAATTATTTTTGATTTTCTATGAAATATCATATATTTATATATATCATCAATTTCACGCCAAATTTCATAGCTGTAAGTCTGAGCATGGAAGCTGGAATTTGCATGTGCTCCAAGAGACCGTATTTCAGCTTGAGACCTCCACGCAATCTCGAGATAAATAGTGTTGACAGATGGATAACAAAGTGGAAAACTGCCCTAAAGAGCAGTATAGACTATTCAGTATGACAAAAACCATACAATATATACGGAGACAGGCAAGAGTAAATAAAATCTAATATCAGAAAAGTGTGATGTGTAAGACAATGGAGTTACGAAAGCTATTTTGTCACTGTTAGACGTATATTATTTTCGTCTTCAAAGAAAAATTCTTATGTATTGAAGTGGAAAATCGCTATTGAAATATACTTGTCTTTCTTTATATAATTAAGTATGTTCGAGGCTAGTTGTGGCACAGGCACACAAGCATGACTATAAGCGTGACAGGTTCGATTCCCACTTGTGGATGTGAACTATTTAATATTTTCATTTGCTTTGCTTTGCAAAAAATGATTTGTTTCATTACCAGTAGAACTAACCGACAGTAGAAAGAAATCATCAAATACCAAACAAAATGTATCAGAAATTTCCAAAAGAAAAAAAGACATAATAAGGATTCATGACGTTTACCTCAATCCAAACGAACCCACGACCCCTCAACTGTCAGACAAACGGAACATTAATCTTAAAGCTACGACCTTGTCACTCCGAGGGCCAGTCTCCATGACAGTACGGATTCCGAGCATCGACGCGACGCGACGTCGTGATCGAGATGTCAATGTGACGTTTTTATCTACACTCGTGTACGTACAGTTTTTCCCAATGTTTTTTACATTTTTATTTTAAGATTTTGTTGGTTTTTAAGATTTTTTTGGTTTATAGCTATATTATCTAAGGATATAGGCTAGTTAGTGAAGACTGCTAATGTAGAATTTGTCCACAGTAAAAACTTCTGAATACAACGCTTTTTGTGTAAATATTTAAAATTCTGATTCAATTCAAAGCTCCTACAATTAAAAAAAATCAGTTAATTTCAAAATTTATCAAATAAAATAAATGAAGATACTTTTAAAAGCTTATAAATATGACTTTTATTATTGCCCATGTTACTTTCTTAACTTAACAACTCCATTATATTACATTGAATTCTAGCATTCTAGCAACACAATAAAGTACTTTACTTTACAAAGCAAGAAAAGACAGATGCACTAAGACAATAAGCGAGCACAGAATGCAATAACGAAAATATTAAGCCAAAACACACAAATAGCGGTAAGGTACGGATTCAGATTTCACATTATGATGATTCTTGACATTTGAAAGCTGAATATTTAAAATGTTCACCCCAAGATATTTTGAATCGTAAAGTCGAAACTTTTAAGGTTCAAAATGGCACAAACTTTGAACTTTCTTAGTCAAAGTATGAACCGAACGTCAAATCGTAGGGTCAAGAGTTTCAACGTTATACATGTTGGGTATTCATTTAAATACATTTAACAAGCATGAAATGGAGTTTCTTTAGTTTTCTAACACACTGTATATAAAATACTTGTAAGAATATAATGTTATAATTAGTTACTTCGTTATAAAGACTTTGATTTGTTGGTGTTGTTGAGACGAGAGCTTTTCTATTTTGTGTTTGAAAGCTTGAAGTAAAGTTTATTGTTTAGCTTTCTCGTGTTTGATTGGATTTTTGTTTGGTTCAGAGGATGTTTTTTATTTGTTGCGTAATGTTCTTGTCACAGTTGTGTTGAAATGGTGGAATGAGAAATAGAATAATGATACAGTTGTAGGCTTTAGTTGTGGGTTCGATTTCCGAACAATGAAATATTTATCTGTCAATAATAAGCTTATTGGTTCGTCACTCCTACTGGCCAAAGTAAGTACATCGTTGGATTTTGCCACTCTCCATGCAATTATTCTAAAATTAACAAAAAGTAGAAAACAGATTGACGTTTATGTAGATTGTGACAAAAAATTAAATAAGTAATTAACCGTGGACATTTTGTTGAAAACTATTCTAATTATTTATTACATCTTATAAAGTTATAACAGCTTATTATACGTAGATTATAATAATATCCCAAAGTAGATTTAAATCCATACATCGATTTATAAGCGTTATGGCAACACCTTTGGGAAATATCGTATTGTACTTCGGTACGATCTAAATCTATTCATATTCAGTACTTCAATATGCTAGAACTTATCTATTGTCTCTAGAGGCATATTGTTACATTTAAAATTTTAACTTATTTTATTTTTAGTATGAATCTTATTCACTAATGTTTTGGCTATTTTTAGTGGTTAAGCCTAAAAAATATAGCCCGTATATACTGTAGAAAAGGCAGAGAAAATCTAGTGTTAAGACACTCCTTTCGCCATTTTTTAGCTATTTTAATAGTGTTTTGTGCTGAAAGGCTTCTGCCTTTTGTGTCCTATTGTGTTCTACAATGTCCCATTTTGTCTTAGTAGATGAATAAAAATTTATATTAGCATCATGTACAACTCTACTATTCAAATTTGGCTCCTTGGAGGGTTTGAGAATTTGAGAAAATCCAACTATGAATTTCTTCAATGATAAAAACGAAATGTAAATTTTATAGTTCATTCAAATGAAATAAATTCAATAAAATCAATGGCACGTCCATCGTGTGTAGAGTCAGCACCAGCTCTTCTACGACATGTGGCGTACAAATAATAAATAATTTTACATAAACTATTGTGATATAGATAAGTACATGTTGCGGTTTAATTGACCATTATTCCTGGGGATGTTTCCCCGGAGACATAGAAGATTTGTTTGCCGCATTGTATTATTAGCTTATATGACAATATTATAATATCCTCTATCTACTATAGAAAGTCTATAGATTTTTTAATTTTAGTAATATTTTTCTTTCATTATTCTCTGAGCTTCTCGCTGCAGGCCCATATATAAGGTAGGCAGAGGGTGCCTGGTACTTAAGACGTTCTGTTTTACAAGAACTGCTCAATTTTTGAGATATTACGTACTGACTGACAGAACTCAACGCTTTGGTTCTATAAGAGCAGGGAAACGATAATAGATTAGAATGTGTATAAATTCTTCGTCTATCTTTCCAAATAATTTGTGACAATAATATATATTATACATACAGAAATAAATCTCAATAACTCCCTCACTTTCATCTATAGATCGAGGTTTGGATTTGTGAACAATTCTCCAGGTTTGTTTCGGCGTTATAAAGAAGGTGGCGGGTCGTAAACGTCGGCTCTGTTGGCATTACTCAGTTTGTTTGTACTCCACCGGATTACAGTGAACGATTCTAGTTAATACCAATAAAAAAACGAATACTTGTCTTAATGCTTCCTTTCTGTGATATTGTATAGATTTGCTTTTGTTAAATTTCTTTATCTTCGACTATACGGTGGGGGAATATCGTTTTTTTATAAAGATATTTGTTATAGCATGCAGCATTTACTCCAAATAATTTCCAATTCCTTCAAAAGTGCAATAGTTCGTGTATCACTCGCAATCGGTAATGAATAAGCGAAAATTAAAAAAAAATTAAATATATAATAAAACGAAATTTTGACAATTTTAAAGGACAAACGTAAAAATGAAATGTCCCAATTTAAATTTACCCCTTTCACCACGTTAGTCGTAAAAACTGTAATATTACGCGCATAACGGTGTGCATACAACATTAACATTGTTTATTATTCATTTTATGATTGTAATAAATAACGTTTTTTTTTATTTATTTATATTCGCGCGATCCTCTCCTGGTTTCCAAGTACATTCTGTTGAAGAAGCAGAGTGATACATTATTTTACTTTACGCTCATTAATCATAGTGAGAGAGATCATGTTTTTTAGCTTGACACATTTTTTGACTAAATTTTAACCTTCACGCTGTATCCCGCATATAGAGACGGACGGGTACGAAGAGGGAGTAAATTCATTCCCCAAGCGAGAATCGCACCCACAACCGTCAGATATTGTTCCATTTAGCCTCATATCCATAAACTATCGTATACCATTAAAATGTGATTCATATTTTAAAATCCAAACCCATATAAGCATTTTAAAAGAAAATTACATTTTGAATCAAAGCAGTTAATAGCCCATACGCCTAGCTTCATCTACCAAAAAACATCATTCTACACAAATATAAACTGTATGCTCTTAAAAGTAAAGCATAATTTTATTTAACAAATAACCATCCATTCGTACCAAAAAATTCCCTACGCTTGGTTAATTAAGACATGGATTATCAAACGTTTTTTGGGCAATAAATAAAGTTATAATCTATATATACAATATAGGCGTCTCTACAACACTCTATTATCTTTTAGCTGAGAGCACCGCGTTTCTTTGGTCCATCTATATCCATTTACGTAATGTCCCTGTGATACTAATGCACTGTCAATTTTTAGAATTCCGTGCGGCTTATGCAATGTTGTCATTTATAATGTTGGTTTGTCTGTTATGTTGATGTTACCCCAAGAACTATAAATTATAGATTCTTTATAGGTGTGGTCGTGGTTGATTTGGCGTTTAATTCTTTTAGTTTATTTAACAAGGGGAAAAAAGTTTTTAATTATATTATAAAAATGTAAAAGTAAAATCTGATTTTAAATGGATTATTCAACAATATTTTCTAACATTGATTTCACATAGAAACTAAAAAATAAAAATCCTACGGAACCCACGTTGGATAAGATTCATTTCTACAAATCTTGTTTTACCGATAAGCTACATAGAAGAGTAAATTTAACATTAAGTGATCCAATATTTAATGTGTGTTACAATTTTGACATTGATACCTTTGTTCTTTACAGGTGAGTACGTGATCTTGATCTGATGCCACCGAGTGGGAGTTATAATGAGGACGTTGAGGTAATATTGGTAGCACTTAAAATGGTTCTGTCATTGTTTTTTTTTAAATCTTCACTTTTTATACTTTCCCGCATAGTGTATAGACAAAGTTGAACTAGTGTTAACATACTCTGATTTACGTTTGTGTTTGTCGATGGTTGAAAGTGAGTGGTAAGAGAGGTAAGGGGAGACCTCGATTGACCTTCGAAAACACAGTTTGTAAGATTCTGGAGGAAAGTCACGTAAAAAGCATGAGGGCCCTCCGGAGGGCATGCATGAAGAGGTTGATGACAGTGGACGAGGCGAAAGAGGTATGTAGGGACCGTTTGGCGCTGTGTTCTCTCTGACAAATTTTCCCCGCTAAGGATAAAGCGTGAAGCTAAGTTAAGTTAAGTCGAGATATTTTGCGATCAGTAGTAGATATTTAACTTCGAAACTTCTAATTTATAATTTTATTTCCTCGCTTTGGTAGAGAATGATGAGTGAGATTTGAGTTCACATTGTGGACGCTGTCTCAGCTCCCAACCACGGACTAATTATTTTCCTTATATGTACGATACGACTTTTTTTTATTAATTAATATTGTTTTAACTAGCATAATTTACCTGCTTTAGTTATATATATATATATATATATATATATATATATATATATATATATATATATATTAAAATGAACAAATCAAAATTTATTCTTCTTACCATAGAGAAAATATCTTGTTTCAAGAAACAAGGAATGGATGGAAATTTATCATATGCCACTTAAGAATTGACAATCGAATCAAACCCTGAACCATCAGCTAAATAAACTAGATTACTTTAACAGTTTTCTTTTTATTGTAACCTAACGCAGTGATTTGTTTCTTTAGTACCCCTTCTTTATTATCTCTAATTTAAGTAAAACTCCAAAATATAATTCACGTCACAAGTTCTCGTGAATGGTAGGACAGATTCGGTTTTAAACTTTTATAGAAACAACGATGGAGATTTATTGTTTTACTTTAAATAAGCATAAAGTTAGTGTAATTAGTTTGTTATTTACTGCTCTGATATCGTCTGAGTATTATGGGATAATTTAAAAACGAGTCCGCTGGACAGGATTTGTAGTGATTGTGGGTTTAATTCTTTCTTTTTTAGAATGATAATACTTTTTTAAATAGTTTGCTTAGTCAACACGGAATTGGAACAGCCTTCATATGCCTTTAATCTAGAAAATAGGCTATAGGTGAAGGATAGTATGTTAACACTAGATCGTTTTAAGATAATAATAAGCAGGAGATGCGTTGAAATGAAAAAATATTAACTGTTCAAATTTTCAGGCCGGTCGTGACACAGAGGCACAAGCACAACCCAAGCCACAATTGGCTTCAATAGTTCATTACTTCGAGTGGGAATCGAATATATAACCGTCACGTTATCAGTCAAATGCTCTGTCGCTACGACGACCTGTAATCTATTAACCCCACATATTTCTAAATGTAGTAGTATACGATATTAAGTACAGATAGCTATTTATATAACACCTAAAATGGCTTCCGAGGTGTAGTTTCTATATACTCATATATAAAAACATCGGTTTTACGTAAAGACGACTAACGATACAGTCAATATTGACCGTTCTGACCATTATCCGGGGAAGCGGCGTTTCTTTGATGAATGTACGGTCGCCACCTTATTTGTTAGTTCTACTAGTGCTTTGCTTCTAGTGAGTGAAAATGTTTTTTTTTTTTTTGTATTTTTGTCTTGTATTTAAGATTCAAGTTTGATTCTCGACATTTTTTTTTATAGAAGATGTCGTGTTGCCGTAGAACAGTATCTGGCTCTAAACGCGACACTTGTCGGGTTTGATACCCGTTCGAGATAGTGATTATACTAAAATTCTTTACATTATCTCGCTTTAGTTGACAAGAGCCGCCATTCAATAAATAATGTCTCGAATATTAGACGAAGAGTGAGGAATGGAGTATTTTAGCACTATGTGGGAAAAAATATTGGTACAAAGGCAGAGAGAACTGAGTGTTACGATAGGCGGAGCTCAGCGCCGTCTTGCAACCAGAATATCGAAATTACAGTAAATAATTTCCTCGAATGGCTATCGAACCCATAATAATTGCAATTGCTATTAATGTCAAACACTACCACTGCATCACGACAGACTCTGACACTGATTGCGCAATTCAACTGAATTTGCGAAACGTTATCGAAAAAAGTAATTTATATAAAAAATATATCAATATTCATTTAGATTCACTGAAAAGCTAAATTACCTTAAAATAACGCTTAAAAGGCTGACTCAAAATAAATTTAACAAAATATGTTTTAGGCACATTAAAGAAAAAACTCCAAAATATATTATACTAATATTATATAATATTATACGAATACAAAATACATAATATTAATATTAAAAATTTTAAATATATAAGTTTGTTACGCTTTCATCTTTATCTTCAGCTTCATACACATATTCTAAGTGATAAATTCTAGAATATAGGATACCTTTTTTCAAAAAAATAATCAGATTCACGCTGTATCCCGCACACAGCAAGTAAAGCAGAGGGTAGGTTCGGTCTGCCTTATCTGCTGTAGATGTTAAAACATTCTGTTCCCCAAAAAAAAAATATCATTTTGCTATAATATAAATAAAAATAAGTTTAATCTAAGCGGGAAAAATCTTCGCACATTCCATGGAGGGCGACCTTAACGTCTGTTTGTTTGTTCCTATTAATGTTCTCGGTGTTTCGAGGCGCGGTACCCTTTGTAATTAAGAGTGGATTCATATTTCTGGTCAATGTCGACTTTTGAATTCCCATTGTCAATATTTGCAAGTGACCAAACCCACTGTTGTAGGGGCGTGTTAGTCAATTTATAAAATGGCTGCCGACTTTCTGTTTACTTATGAGTATTTTT
>JBAIZZ010000388.1:147630-160935 GCA_037355905.1 Heliconius aoede
TACAAATATCGCGAGTTATCGATGCCACCGTCCACAGACAGACGCCAAACCTTTTTACCAACTTCGATGAGATAGAATCTCTCTCATTCATATAATTGAAATGGCTATCAGATAAACCGTTATTATGTTTTTCTCACACTGTTACTGAGAAAAGTATGGGAATTTTTTAATTGGTCCCTCTTGTCGCTTGGCTTGTCATTTGTTGGAAGTAATTATAAGAATATATGTTTTTAATATAATATATATATATATATAGAAATTGATATTTTCTTTACGGTAATCATATACCGGTCACTTAAGATTGTAGCGTTTTTAGAGGTTTTTTTTTTTATTATTTACAGTTATTTCCTATATGTTTTTGAGACATTGCATGCTTAATAGCAAAACTCAATGACACACTTTATTTTATGACCACAGCGTGAAAATAAAAATATGAGAACATATCTATGCGACTGTAAACAGGACGATCGTGGGTTTGATTCCTACGTGAGAGAAAGAACTATTTAATATTATCGTTTCCCCACTCAATACGTAGTGTCTCGAAAATTCCGTGGAAAGTGGGAAACGGAAATCTCTCAATGGAAACGGAGTGTCAGAATACTAGGCTCCCTGGTCTTCTGCCATATGCGTGATGGTGGTAACTGTAGAAAAAATTGATTTCAATCTACAGCACCTATACTCAAATACACACTTCCACAAAACATTAATATTAATAACGAATTTAAAACGTTCACACCGATACTGTGGCCAACGTTGTAAACACGTCAAGACTCTTTCTAATTATTATTCTTAACATCATAATCTTGAGCAATCATCTTGTACTGGCCAACGTAACAAGGCACCTTGGAGACCTGACATGGGATATTTATCTGTATTCAAATAATAAAGCTGAGCGTCTGTTTGATTGAAAACCCTTATCTCAGGAACTGCTGCTCCGAATTGAAAGATTATTTTTGTATTTGTCGAGGATAGCGTGGATAGGAAGACAGGAAGTACATATCTTAGGTTTGCTTTTATTAGACTACGGAAGCGACTTTGTAGATAAAATATAATTCAATAAAACTCTTTCGTTGCAATGATAGACAACAATTATCCAAAAACGTTGAGCCATACAGAGATGAAACTTGGCTTGAAGGCAGGACTCTTCTAAATTTAATTAATAACATATAGTCTTATAAATAATGAGACCAGTCGAGTGCAGGGTTACAAGCATGCGACTGTAAACGCGACAGATTGTGGGTTCGATTCCCACTCAAAATCGAAGCCGGAATAAAATATTCAACACTGTCAGTTCCTCAGTGTGGTAAACAAAAATTCCCTCTACCTACCCCGCTATTTGCGGGATACAGCGTGAAGCTAAAAACCCAAGCAAAATGATGTACAATGACTTGTTCTAACATAGCCTTAGTTTGTTAAGTATCTTGTTATCTGGTCGTTGACTATAATGCTACTTGAAGACGCGGTTGAGCCACCCGCTGAGCTCGATGTGAGGTGTACAGTCGGTCCATAATTTTGTTTTGTTCTTAATGTATGGTGTTTTTATTTGAATATTTAGTTTTAAGTGACTCTTTTTTATGAAGGAATTTGAAATGATCTAGTGCTGATGGGGAGGTGATGACGATCCTTACAAATGAGGGTCTTATGTTGTTTCTTTTTTTAAGTAAAATCTAGAACAATAATTAAAAAAAATATATTATATTAGAATTTGAACTTGTCCCGTCAACCTGATTATCATTAAAAACTTTTTTATGAAAAAAAAAAATAACAAAGCGAAATATAATAAAGTTTTAAATACTAAAGTTTTAAGTATTGTCTCTATCAAGTCTTAAATTAGATTTTTAAATATTTATCTTCGCAACTAAATTAGTTAAATGGACGTTCTAAAATGAAACAACAGCAAATTAACAAATGTAAGGTTCTTTTAATATAAAATAAGCTAGATTATTTTCTAAGAAATAGAACTTCTGTCTAAAACTATACACCACTGTGCCTAAAGGTAAATGATTACCAATATATTATTATCTGTCAAAGTTAATAACTTAACATGCGTCGATAAATTCACAATTGGATGTAACTTTAGTTGTAAATTGTACCCCGCAAACAGTTCGATTACATCGTTTATCATTCACATTACAATAATTTATTCATATAATTTTTTTTAATGTTACAAACAGATTGTCTTACTCTTAATGCTTTTGTGGACGTGATGCAATGCATAAAGAAGAAACCAAAAATATGTCAAGAACAGCCAAGTTCACATATATGATTCTTGGATTTTTTTTATTTTGAGTAAGGGCATATGAAAAAATGATGACCTGCTTTACGACCTTGCGAACTATACTCTTATTTATAAAACTCTTTCATTACTGAAAGACGAAACTTAAATAATGTTTATTTGGTATGTTAACGGGTTAAAAGGTGTAGTGAAACAGTAAGAGAAAAATTGAAACAGAGTTTACATTTTACGCGTGAAAGTCCACGCATTAAATGTGTTTATTTGTATATATGAATGAAAATATATTGCACTAAATTGTCAGACGTTATAAGCTTGGCTCTCACGCTTTTCTGTGCTTGGATTCTTAACTGTACACACTTGTAACTCCACATGTAAGTGTAATCTGAGCACTATTTATGTTTCTATAACTAAGACATCTTATCAGATTTAATGTTTTATTTTATTTGAAGTGTACCTTTCCTTGTAAATATACTACATATATTTTTTTTTAAAAAATCTCATATTTTGTTTCATAAGTTAAATCGTCGAGTATTGCACGCTGCTGATTATAATCAAGTAAATATCACAGGAAAATATGAACCTTAAACTCGGCAAGAAGGTGGAAACAATTTGGACTCAACAAACATATAAGTGAAAAACTCTTGATAGTTATGGGTGGCAAATCCAAATAAAATAAAATCAGCTTCACACTGTACACAGCAGGGAAGGCAGAGGTAACTTAGTGTTAAGATACTCCGTTCCCCACCGTTCCTCACCGTTCCGAAGAACCAACGCCACGATACCAGAGCGAAGAAATGGAAATATACATTTAAATCAATATTTCATTTCCTCGACTGGGGATCGAACCCAGAACCAGTCGCAATTTGTGCCGCTGCGCCACGACTAGGCTAAATTCCAAATTTCAAATATCCTCAAATCCACATGAACAAAACTATGGGCAACTGCTATAATATTATATAAATACCCACTATTTACAACAAGAAATTACATATAATATTGGGCAAGCTCAACGCACACAGACCATAACTATTATATGATTGGACATTAACAACTCTAAACTTTTTATAGATATAGATTATATGGTAAGATAACATTGTTTTTATAGATATGAGGCCGTCGTGGCGCAGCGGCACAAAGTGTGACTGTAACACGATGGTTGTGAGTTCAATCCCCACTGGAAGAAATGAAATATTAGTCAGATTATTAAACCTATATTTTATAGAATAAATGGCTAGAGCCAGGAAAGTCCATACCTCTCAAATTCAAGCATAAAGCGAAGAACGAAACGTCTAGACTTGGTAGACTTTACCAATCCTGCAATATTCAAATAAATCGTGAAGCTAAAAAAAATATGTTTTGACCTAGAGGCCTTTCACTTAATAAACTCTTTGATAAATCATCATGAACTGCACCAGAAATATCAATACAATTTGAAATATAGACAATACAACAAACAGACAAACATATCAAATACGCAACTATGATTAATATTTTTCATATATTGAAAGTAATTTATGTTATTTAATACTGAGTTGGGTACTTCATAGCTGGGATAGTATGGTAATGAGACTGGGCGAGATCCAACTCCCGGCCATGAGAGCTGAATCTAGTGATGTAGAAAATTGTATTCTCTACTTCATCTTGCCAAAATTTCTACTCTGATGTATAACATTGTTAATATTATTGTATTATTTTATATATAAAGTTAAATTTTATTTATTTTTAAGAAGCCAAAAACCCATTTGTGTTTAGATCATCATCGATTTGTCTCCATACCACATGGAATAAATAAATATAGTAATTCATTCCAGTCAGACGCTCTCTCCATACTCATAAAATATAACAAACGACGGTTAATATTGAATTTCAATAACAAACTCTCGGTAAAGTATTAGTAATAGTAATTTTATGAAAATACATTTAAGTAGAAGAGATTTATGATTCATTTAATATTAAGAGTTGATAGAAACGTGGGCTCGGGTTAACACCTATTTCATAATTTATAATAATTAGTAAGGCTGTATGCCCGGCAGCACGAGGGTTTGACTCTAGAAGTGACGATTGTGGGTTCGCATCGTACTCAAATGAAATATTTAATACTTTCATTTATTACGACACTCTTATATATATATATATCATTCGCATAAATTAACCTTTGTTCAGACGACATTGAGAACCTGTTTCTCTCAGAAGTAAAATAGAATCATCACAATCAATAAATTTTGTGTGTGGGCTTTTCTGTATATATTTATGGCTTTATTAGCATTAATAACGGTTTTCAACGTTTTAATATCATATATTCCAAACGGCTTATTATTCTTAATGTTCTGAAGAAATTGTTAATAAATATTTAAACATTTTTTATACTTTTAAAGTGTAAAGAAAAATATTTTAGCAGAAGAAGCCTATATATAAACTGCCCTTACCAAACTACGTTGAATTTCTTATATGCTTTTTTCAAATTACTGTTGGTATAGTAAACATTTTAAGATATTTAATTCTGATTATCCTCTGTACATTCTGAGGCCATCCTGCCACATTTGGGACAAGGGAGCGACTGTAAACGCGATCGTGAAATGGTGAAATGAAATATTTAATATCATTTTAAGTATTCCCTAGCCTCGTTAAGGAGGCAAAGCGCGGTGTTAAGTTCCATGCGTGCGGGCGGTCTGCGTAAATCCATTTCCCGGCGCCAAAAAAAGAAAAAAGGTTCCCTCAGCCTACCCTGCTATGTGATGAAAACAACGTGAAGCTAAAAAACATTTATCCAATCCAAACTGTACACCAATGAAAAAATGAAAAAGAACTAACTGTGACCATGTCCGTCCGTACGAAACGAAAACTAAAAATATTCTAACAAAGCTGCCGACTGATGTCTTGATTCCACGAACGAAAACGTATGCCCCGACAATTTGTCGGCCCCGTCCGCTTGATATCTAAATTAGCATGTAGACGTCTATCCTTCTTTTTTCACCATCCTTTGCAAACTCGACATCTAAATCGTTAACGCCTCATGTAGCAGTGAAATGATTTTACGGTGTGGCTTCATATTATTTTGGTTCACGCTTTATCCTGCGTGTAGCAGGGTAAGTATAGTACAGGGTAGTTCTTAGTGCTAAGACACTCTGTTTCCCAGAGACCCTGGAACTTTCACGACAACACGTGTTGAGTGGCGGTTGAGTTTTTAAATGTTCATTACGTTGATTCCTGAGTATAACAGAGTAAACATAGTGTTAAGACACTTTTATTACTTCAGCTTCACGCTGTATCCCGCACACAGCAACTAGTAGACTTTTATTTCTTTATTTTTGTTATTATCATTTTATATATTATTACATATTATGTCCAGAGCAAGGCAATGCAAATAATTTGTTCCCCCGAATGAGAATCGAATCCACAACTGTCGCGTGTTCCACAACAATCAGCGTAGCGCTGCACCAAGAAGGCCTCAATTAATAGCGTGTAATTTGAAAGACCTAAATCGTTAACGCCTCATATACCAGTGAAATGATTTCGCGCTGACGGTTTTAGATTTGCTATATTAATATTAGTAGCGAAAGTGCCTTTTTGTATGATTTGCACAAATTATGCGCCATCCATCTTGACTTTATCAAGATTACTGACGTTTAATTAAAACTGAAGCCTTCGTGGTTCAGGGGCGCAAGCTGCCACACCGCTAGTTGTGGGTTCGATGCCCAGCCGAGTCAATGACATATTTAATATTTCCATTTACTCATTCAAGTAACGAAGTAAAACGCGGCGTTGAGCTCCGCTAATCAACACAGTACAATTTTACAATAGTATTGTTTATATTTTGTATTTAAAGATAACATTAAGGTTTTAATAAGCTCAAAAGGATTTTGTCAAAATTTAATGCCATATAATACATTTTCGTTAAAAGACCCAGACGAGGACGATGTCTTGGATTCCATGCAATGTATTTTGTATATAATATTTTAGTTCGTAATTTAAATAAAATGTTAATTTTAACATTTGTACTCGTAAACGTCGTCGTGGCGCAAAACTAGAGAGTCTGATGGTAAGCGCGACGGTTATGGGGTTCGATCCTCACTCAGGCGAATGATTGAAATTATATTGTTTTTATTTTGTTTATTTGCAATATAGACAAACCGTGGTGGTAAGTTCCGCCACCGAATACGCAAAATTAGGCCAAAAGTTTGAAAACCCCTTTACATACCATGCTATATACGAGATATACGTCAAAAACCATTAAGCTCAAAGCTAAATTGAGTTTTACATTGAAAACTATTACAATATTACATAATAAAACCACAACTACCTCGTTAGTTGAAAATCTCGAAAGCACTCTAGAAATTATTATAGCCCTAATGATGTAACCGCGGCAAAGAGATTTCTTTACTAAAATTTAAAGAAAAAAAACCCCCTTAAACCTTACAAAGTGGATTCAAACTGACAATCCATCATAGTAGTGCCAAGCAATTAATGTTGGGAGTCTTAATTCCGTTCATTATTATACTAAATAACTTGTTTTGACTGTATAAGATATAACGATATCGATAATAATCTCGTTTTTATAATTACTCGACTATTTCTCTTCTCACGATCTTGATAGTATCATACATAAAATACATACAAATATGGGCTTTATGTATGGTGCCTTCAAATGCGCCTTAATTCGGCTGTTCGACGTGTCTCTTTAAGCCTTATTTGTATTATTTTTTTATCTTAATCAATTACAAATTTGGGATATTTTATCTTGTACGCAGTAAAACTAAAACTTGGTTAAGTATTGATGACAGAATGTTATGGATGTCATTAAATAGCTGCTTCATATGTCGTTATTTTTTGAAAAATTTTGAATAATGAAAAGATTTTTTTTAAACGTAAAACTAAATACATATAATAAGCAACCAAAGACAATGAATTATATTCATGTTGCCATGATAAAGTAAAACACGGTGTTGAGTTCTGCCACTCATTACCTAATATCCCGGGACAATTTGGGTGGAAAGTAGGATTTACTCGAGTTGAAATCGAACCCACAACATTTTTCCTTGTCGGCCGGCCTCCTAACCAACTGACTAATAACTTAGTGTTAATAAACGTAACAGAAAAGCGAAGCCAGTTCATTAAACTAGTACAGAATTAAATATATTATTACCCAGTCTGCGACAATGGTTCAAACAACAAAGGGAACTCGTTGACCCACAAGCTCAGCCCCGTATGGTAATGAGAATGTATGAATAAAAATACGTTTGGGCATTAGTTATTTCTAACAGTAGCTACCGTCATTTAAATATGAGTTAGAGAGTGATTAATATTTATTACTTATGACGGTAGCCAGAGAAAGGAATTTAGTTAGGTGATTCAGATAATTTCAATGGTTATTTTAGCGGGTTTGAAGAAATAGTGACGTTAAAAATATTTTTAACTAAAATAATAATTACAGGTGTTTTTTTAATTATATTTTTATTGTTTGTGCCTATCGCTCGACTTGGTTCTTAAGCGTTCATTTGTTATAAAACTCTACTTAAATCGAGGTAAACGCTGTAGTAAGTTCAATTGCCACTCGGGAAAGTGAATTAATTAAATTTCATGGGTCTGGATAAAGGACAAGGTGCAGAGATGGAGATGGATAAATAATGTCCCAAACACCGTCATTAAGTGGGGAAGTGTTAACCCTAAGTTCCCTTTGCCTACCCTGCTATAATCAGCCAAAATAAAACATACCAAAAAGTCAAAATCCACTCTCTATCATATACTCAGAAAATATACATTATTTATATTTATGATACAAATAAAACAACCAAATAGTTTATTCCAAAGGAACCCTATCGACCCAATCTTGATTCACCCTGATTATGCTAACCAAGTCCTTCCTTTGGTAACAACTTAAAGAAATACTACATTTTAATTAAGTATAGTAGTATCTCTTCGTATATCATTATCTCTATCTCTCCGTAAATCATTACTTCATCAGATGGTCACGTCTCCATGACCCCGTCAACGAGGTACAGCGGTTCTATTATAATTCTAAATTTAATGTATTAAACATGGCTCTAAGTATAAATAAAATTACTGGCCATTTTGTTTTTAAGCTCGTCTCAACTCGACGCGCGTCAGTGGGTTTCGTAATTATGATGTTAACTTGCTGTGTTGCCAGATGTATGTATAAAGTGGATTTAAAATTAAATTTTCGTGTTTATTTTTATTATTATTTTTATTAGGGGTAACTGAAATATTGGTCAAGGGTAGATTTGCTATATATTTAGTATATTAGCGATATATTTTGTATAAATAAATAATGACAAACAAAGAGACGGGAACGCAAGCGACCGAAAAGTTGTGGATTCGATCCTAGTCGAAGAAATGAAATACTTAATATTTTCATTTCTTAGCTCTAGTGTCAGGCAATGGGCGGCGTCAGTGCCTTCAGAGTTGTTCGAAAGAAGCCTTATTGGAAACAGAATAAGTTAACACTAGGTTCCCAGGTTCCTGCTGTCCGCCCTGCCAAATTTGGAAAACCGAGAGACAGCGTGAAGCTAACAAAATAATTAGATATTTATAAAAAACAAAATATAATTTTCAGGCAACCCCACTAAATTCGTAGTGAGTAGACACGCATGTCGGCCTTTTTGATATCGGACTTGAGCGTTTGTCTAATAATAATGACTATATACGTTGCACCCGCGGGCGTACCCTGCCGACTGCTGGCAAGTTTTTATTGGCTCGTTTTTTTATCTTCATTATAATGCGAGTTGAAGTAGTGGTTTAAATAATATTTGACGCCATTGTGGTGAATGTGGGAAATATCATAATGGGAAAATTTGACTTTTTATAGAATTTATGTATTGATTCAGTATTTAATATATACAGAAGACCAGTAGTAGCGCAAATGTACAAGAAAATGTAGAAAGTATATATTTTCATTTCTCGCTCTAGTACGGGTTCAGCCATTTTATAAGTGAACTTTTATATCTTAATGGGAACAGAGTGCCTTAACACAAAGGTTCGCAGATTTCCTTTGCTATGTCATGGAAATAGCGTAAAGGTAGATAATTTAAATTTGACATGATATTTACGTACAGCATTTACTATAGCATTACAAGCTCAATTAAAATATTAGTAGACACATATCTGTAAATTATTTTTCCGAAAATACATGGACTCTTTGATTGAAAACTTTGATAATAGGCTATTAACTTATATTAGTTCCATTTTATATTAAAATAAATACTGTCCACTATCCATGAATATTTTATTTACGTACAAAAGTTATCAAAAAGCAATAACATATAAATAAGGAAAACAACTATATTCATGAATATAAATAGAATATTTGTTATTATATTAATCAATTGATATAAAATAACGTTATTTATAATAAAGTTATTTACGTTAAAATTTCCATTTTCTTCTCCTGGTGTCGAGGCAAAGCGCCTCGTTGAGTTCTGCCATTCAACACGCAATGCCTCCAGAATTCGGCAGCAAATGGAGAACGGAGTGTCTTAACACCGAGGTTTCCTCTGCCTACCCTGCTGTGTTCGGTACATTCTCCTGCTACTGTCTCAATTTTAAAATAATAAAGAAACCTAACGGTGCGATATATCTCATATGAATGAGACATTGAACCATCATGCTTACGGCCAGACACTCCGTCACAGTGGGCTCCATAAGAAATTCTTTATGCGTAATTAAACGATTAGTTCATTCAATTTTGCAGATGAAGGAAGTCTGGTATTGAACTTGACAGAATAAATGGCTCAGGAAAGATGCAGCTTTCTACTGGCAAAAGAATGTTTTTAATCAGTCTGGTAGACTTTAAGTGAAAACAATACAAACATACATACAAAAATACAAATATTTCCTCTTTCCTTATAATATTAGTTTATATAAATAATAATTTGGCACTAAAACAGCTGGCAATAATTAACAGTTATAAAAGGTAACATTAATGATTATTATAATAAAGTGATTAAAGCAAAATCAAGAGAAAAAAAGGTTGCCCGAAACAAGGCCAAATCCCACAGATCATGGCTGACGATAATCTACGTTCCTTCGTGAATCTTGAACTCTAGATTTGCGTTTTTCTTTTAGTTTCACGCTATATCTCGTATTTAGCGGGGAAGCTACTATTTATGCACTCTGTTCAAGCACTCTGCGATGCTGCAGCATGACGACGTCACCAAATTAAGATTTTAATTAACTGTAAATAGAGATAACTTACTATATTTGTAGGTAAACGGAGTGTTTTTTTTTTAATATGGGAGGGAATGTTTGTAATATCAGGGAATAAATAATATTTATCCCCCATTGGACTGGAACCGACTAATATAGTTGGTTTAATTATTATCCAATTAGTCAACGTTCTACTGCGCCAAGACGGCGTCAAAATTCCAAAACAAAATATTGGACAATTAAAGCACTTCTGAAGATTTCGTCCGCTCTCGAAAGGATTTGTTTCCTAATGGTTAATGGTACTCCAGATTATATTTAACTTGACGTCTTCATAACAATCTATACGTTTTACAAGGAGTTCTGGAGAAAATGCAGAGTAACGACGGCAAACAAAGAAATTGTTAGACAACAAAAGGTAAATACAAAGGGCATTTAGTTGGACGATCCTGACAGCGCTACCCACGGCGTCACGACTCCTCATGCGTCTCGGCTTCCATGTAGGTATTTAACTAGATTTCTATATAATTATCTTTTATTCTGAAATTGAAATATCGAATATATACTAATTTTAAAAATTAGGTATATAACAAAAAATTAAGGTATAAGAGAAGATTTGAGCATGTATCCTTTTAAATATTCTTCGAGTTATACAAGTCTTACATATCCAGTTACAGTTTTTAAAAAAAATAAAACTACAACACAGAAATAGAATTTAAAATAGATTAAGTGATACGTTACTAAATTTGCATAGTATTTTTCTTGAGACCACAACGCCAACTTGTTAATGTGTGAAGAAATGAACATAATTCATCATCCCGAATCGAGTCCAAAGCCACGTCCAGCCACGAGTGTGGAACAAAAGATATGAAATATTTTTTTGTATTTTTTTTCCGTATTTGTGCCCATTGTAAAATACTATTTGAAATAGAAAAAAAAAACTTCGTGTGACGAATAACTCTGTGACGTATTCGCAAAAACCGCACGCGAAAATTGATAAACCTTTCAATTTCGTTGTCCAAGTCTAGTTGAAAGCTAAAAAAATCTGAAAAACAAAAAAAAAACTTAAATTTAACAAACGAACGCCAATTAGCTTTTTTCTGGTTGACAATTTTTTTTTTAAATGAGGAAAAATTGTAAGCCCTAAAAGCGTTTATTTTAAAATTATCTTTTTTTAATATACATATTTGTATACAGCTTAAATTAGTTTATAATATCTATAAAAATATCGAAATTCTATTATAGGTTATTATCAAGCACATTTTCTTGTGGATTGCAATAAATCTAATAAAATAATTTTACAAATAAGCACTTGATGGACGTCTGGTTGTGGATTCCTTTTTCATTTTGTCTCCATAGATCTCACAGAATCTCCTTCCTTCATCTGACCGTGCTACAATTTCTCATTAAGCTGTAGCAAAGAAATAGAAATATCAAATATTTAATTTGCTAAAGAGGGAATCGAACCTATAACTTATCGCGATCTATTCTACGAGTACGTATGATATACGATATACAAGTAGATTATAAAGCGGAGCGACACGACTGACAAGTTTACACCCTATTTTATTTAGAGCATTTCTTATTATATTTTTTGCCCTCTACTTGTTGGTTTTCTAGGGAATGTAAAGATATTGACGTCTTCATAGCGATTCGTCTCGCTTTGCCTATTGGGTGACTTGGCGCTTTCATCTGTACGTTATACTGACATTTTTTTTTGGTTGAGTAATATCTGGGTGTATTTTAAAGAGACGGTAGCTAGTTTGAAGTTTATTTTATTTTCTTTTAGCTATTGTGAGAAATTTAATTTTTTTAGCCCCACGTTTTATCTTGCATTGGAATATGCATAGGCAGAGAGAAAGTAGTGTTAAGACACCACGTTCCTAACTGTCCAATTTTTTATGTTAACAATGAGTTTATTTTCAGTGCTATTACAAAAATATTCATTCATATATAATTTTTTCCATATTTCTCTATTTTATTTAATCAAAATATTATTATATAAAATAAAGAAAGTTTGATATAACTACCCTCAATAAAAGTATTCCACCTAAATACCATTCGAACTCATAACCTTCGCCTTCTATTAATAAATCTGCTTATTTTACATATCACTTTACAATAATCAGTAAATATTTAATTTTCTAGAAACAATACAATATATTTCTAATTTATTATATTGTTACTGACGTGAGAAATATATTTTACACGGGCTACAACTGTTTTACAACATCTAGTAACTACTCTAGAGGCCGTACCTTATCCCTAACAAGATTTACAAGGCCAGTTATCTCTACGTACTCTTGTTAGGTGTCTAATTTTATATATATGTATAAATGGAATATCTTTTTCCAAGGCCCTTTTCCCTCTACATGCTAGATACAGCGTTGAAAAAAAATATACAGTAATAAAAAAAACAGTATGGTTTACTTAAAACAGTATGGTTTTTAATGAATAATTTTCAACACATCATGTTCGTTAAACCGTGCAAATTGTATCGGCAAGTGATTTTATAATTATTACAGAAATACTTGTTTTTAGCGCAAACTGTATGCAAATTAACAGCAAAGCGCGGATAATATTTGCTTAACCGCAATCCAAATTGTGGATAGAACTGATAGAACCCGATTATTTCTATAATATATAATATTATAATAATTATATAGTGTTGTACTGTTGTTGTTAATATAATATAATGTCATATAGATTGTATTAATTATGGATTTATAATTATTAAATTTATAATTTTAACTGTAAAATTATGTTTTTAGTATTAGCTTATAGAATTTATTATTTGTTTATTGAGGCCAGTCGTGGCTCATAGACACAAACGTTCGACTTTAAAAGCGATAAGCTGTGGGTTCGATTTCCATTTTAGAAAATGATTTTTGAAATGAAATGTCTACTAACAT
>JBAIZZ010000389.1:0-12940 GCA_037355905.1 Heliconius aoede
GTTCAATTTAGTGTAGACTGTGTGTAGAGTGTAGAGAGTGTAGAAGTGCGTCAATCAATTTTTTGGTTTTTAGTTTTGGTTACATTGTTATTTTCTTTACGTTCATTTAGGAATTTTCTTCCTTCTTTCCGTGAAATAAAAAGAAATAAATATTATAATTCTGCAGAATTAAAGTCTCAAGTACGTACACTAACCCGACTGTGCTTTAATGCCACACATACATTTTCATTTCTCTAAAAGACTTAGATAGAAGTGATTGCTAAGTACATACAAAATTTAATTAAGGTAAAAGCTCGGGACATTTCTCATCCCAGAGCTATACAGTAACGGCATAGTTATGATAGAAGAACATTAAATTTAATAAGCTTAATTAACAAAATGTTGGAAATATAAAGTAAAATTTTAAATAATCTACTTATAAAGTACGGTGAAGTTGTAATCAGAATTAAACTCAACTAATTATTATCGGTCTGATGAATACTTAAACAAGGTATAGTAAAATTGTCTAAAGTTATTTTGTATTGAGATAATTATCAAGTAGATTTTTATTTCAGCTTCACTATTTATTCCATATGTTGCAGAGAAGGCAAAAGGAGCCTGGTATTAAGATACTCCGCTCCCCACCATCCACCTAATTCTGGAAGGATTGCTTTTTGAGTGGTGGAACTCAACGCCGCACTTTGCCTCGACACTAGAGCAAAGAAAATTAGACAATAGAACCCCCACAACTTGGCATCTTTACAGTCGCACGCGCAGTGCACATGCGCCACGAATGGACTCAAATTGATTTATCATCAGTTCATGTATCAGTTATAAAGCTGACATAATATGTGGTAATGCAAATTTTACATTTGGGTTTGTTCATTATGTTTTTATTTTTTAACATGAAAATTTCAACTAACTGGTCTGGGATTTTGATATTTAATTTTCGTTACACTGTCGAAATTATCATTAAAGTAATAAGAAAGTAAATAAAATGTCAGAGAGAAATTAATGCAACATTACCAGGTACCACGCTCCACATATTGAACGACTGCAACGTTCAACTCTCATTGTCACCAGATTTATAACGTAAGAAAACGATTTTTCCACATCCATTTATATGATTTGTAGGAGCCCCGAAAATTCTTACCATACATTTACTTACAAACGTTTTACTTACAGCTTTTTTACATATTTCTCTTATATTTAACATGGTATATAAAAGTAAGGTAACTCATTTTTGGCACGAATGTTTGACGTAAAATGTTTATCTTTCAGCTTCATGCTGTATTCGCAATGTAGAGAGAGCTTAGGCATTGTGTGTTGAGTGGTGGAACTTCCTCGACACCACCACTCGACATATGAAAATATTAAATAGTTCAATATTATACCATATTTGTCCGGTCAACCTTATATTCTAATTAATAACGTGAACGTGAAAGCCTACACTCTAGCTAACACTAGGCACATACGAGTGTAGGTACTTTAAATTATTTTCTAATATATATAAAAAACCTATTTCTAAAGAATTTTCTTCAAAGATGTTTTGACAGCAGAACAACAGAAGTTCTCAGAACTTCAAACATAAATTAAATTTGTTTGCCGTTTTGAAGCTATGTTGTTTAAAATTTTAATTAATGAAAGGAACTTCGAGCCTTAACAGGTGATTCATTGTTAGTGCCACTAGATTACTATAAGATATTGTTAATAATTATAACAATAATTTACTAGATGTGTAGAGTACCGTACTCAAGGAGTAAAACGGGAGCCCTATACCAAGACTCCGCTGTCCGTCTGTCTGTCTATCCATCTGTCAACAGGCCACTTCATATCTATACTAGTAGACTCAAGCGGCTTCTCCTGCTTGTATCATACGAATATTTATTAAATATATTTATGAAATTATTTTCAGTTTAGGGTAAATTCTAATAAGCCGTGAAACGCGTAGTCAATGAAATATTTTGAAAAGTCTGAATTCTAAATTTTATAAAAATCGGTGCCAATTTAAAAAAAAAAAATGAAAAAAGATGTAAAGATTTTTTGAAATCTTTTCTTAGTGGGTGTTAGTTTGAAACGCAACTAGTTACAAGAAAATTAACAGCTTGAAATAAAATTGTATACCCGCAAAATTCAAGCCAAAGAATTGCCCATAACTTATAATCGTTCTACCTTAACATCTATTTTAAAAAAAAATAAAGTTAGTACACAAAACTGTCCACAATAAACCAAGTTTTATGTTCTAACTATACTGTGGTTCGCGCATATAGCAATCCCCATGGGGTGAGATACAAGCCAATTTGCGCGCAACCGCCGTATACTGTTAGTGTGGGCCGCGGGCTCTTTTGATTAACTGCGCGTATTATCGTTTTCGTTCATATAAATGATTTACACTGGCTTAATAACCAATTACATTTCGCTTTATATGTATTCAAGTAGTGGATTTTTTAAGTTTTGGTACCTAAATGTATGTCTAGTATGTGCTTTGAATAGGGGGAGTCGGTAAAGTTATAATAATCTTAGGTTATCTAATAGATAGATATGCGAACAATACAAATAAATTATTTTAATCGAATCAATCAGCTTCACACTGCATTCCGCACATAGCAAAATAAGCAGAGGGAAACTAGTGTTAAGACATTCCGTTCCCCAGTTTCCCCAGAATTCTGGAGGCATTGCGTGTTGAGTGGCGAAACGCAACGCTGCGCTTTGCCTCGACACCAGAAAAAAGAAATGAAAGTATGAATCTAAATAAATATTTCATCTCATCGAGTTGGGATTGAACCCACAACCATCGCCTTTACAGTAATACATGCTACGGGCATCGCGAATTAATTAACCCTGTTCATGATTATTACCATACACGTACAACCGAATCATATTAATACATATTCCATAAAGATTTACTGTTCAAGGGTTCCATTAATATTCATCGAGGATCTATTGAATGATCGTGTCAGCGTTAAGATTAGTCGGATGCCTCCCCGACCCCTGGGACCACTGGGTATCGCTATGTCCGATCAATATAGGGGATGTGCACACATGCTGATCACCTGTATGCAGTATCACCTCCCATTGAAGGGTTGGCAGGATTCAACATTATAGAGATCTTATATATACGAGTATGTTTCAGTTTCACGCTGTATCCCGCATGTAGCAGGGTAGGCAGAGGCTCCGTTCCGCATTTTCCGCCACAAATAGTATATAATACTTCATGCTTTTAAATGATAGCATTTTACGCGTATTATAAGTAATGAACTTATGTTTTTTCTAGCACCCCAGCATATTTTTTTTATATATTTAAACTTTTAATTAAAGGGCTGGGTGTCCAGGTTTTGTGTTTTAAAAATCTGCTAACCCTACATAGTAATGAATGTACAAATAAGTTTAATCGAGTTAAATATAACCTGCAACCACCTGACGCTCTTCTATTATTTTTATCTCTTGTTAATTGTTTTTATAATTAAAAGATCGTCCACAGCAACGCTATCGTTGACGGTCGACATAAGAGTCGAATTTAATATTTTTAATAATTGTTTTGATATTGAAAATTGATTGTAGTGGACCCAGTGAGGTTTGATTACCTTACCGCCACGTTTACAGTGCGACACTGTCCAACGTAGCAGCTTCAAAATAAATTACAAATTATCATATGGTGTCTATTTACCGTCCTATGCATTTGTCAACTCTCTGTAACGTCTCTAAAAATCTTTTACAATATATTTTGATAATTATACACAAAGAAAACTAGTTTGGTTATTTTTAATAACACTTTTATATATTTCTTAAATAATGTTCATATAATTCTTGTAAAGATCCTACTAAATACGATATTCAAATAGGCTATAATATAACAACGGTTTCACGTTATATATTAATGTATATAAACTACATTTATAGTAAGTTCAACAAATCATGGCTCAATAAAGCTTTAGATGGCTGCGTAGGTTTTATTTTAAGATATCTCTTATTGTTGATTGTGTTTTTGGATTACAGAAATTTTCAGAAAACCTAATTTCAAGGCCTTATGGCCATGACCGTACTGTATATATATATATATATATTGTCAAACAGTAATGTATTAGCCTCGTCTTGTTCCACTGTGCACACGCCTGGCGAGCTCCAGCCGTCAGCCAGCCGGCTCACGTGTGCTTACTTTACGCTTCAATTACTTACATAATAAAACGCTTTTAATAACTTTTGGGTTAAAAAGGTTTCTCTAATATCTAATTGGAAAATATTAAGCTTTTGTATTTAAATAACAATTTGTGTATTCTATATATTTTTTTATAGTGAAAAAATAATAAGCATGAAAGTTACAAATTTCTTCAACTGAGTTTGTTCACAACTAGGAGTATTTCGTAGTTTTTTTAAACGAATGGCCGAGTTTTGAAGGCATTGTGTGCTTAGAGGCGAAATTTTACGCCTTGCTTTTCTTCGACACCAGAGCGAAGAATTGAAAATAGAAGAAATAAATATTTCATTTCGTGGATTTCCTACAGATCTCTATGTTACAAACGATTTCTATAACTACAACTTATGAGAAACTAACTTCAAACTGTCGCCGCGACTATAATGTCTGTATCCTCTTATCTGTTGAGCATTGAAGTAGAGAAACTGAGAACAAAGTTGTTGAATAGCTATAAATTTAAATTAATACGGTAGGCTTTAAGCGCTTAACCAAGATTTGGTATTAAAGGATGAGTTACAACATAATAATATATAACCAACGATTAACGATTTAAGCTACAAACAAGTAGTCAAAGTGACAAGTAAGTTAATATAGAAACTTAGAACACGATGTAGTAAATTTTAATCAGGACAAACAATTTGTTCACTTATGCGTATTCAAGGAGATGGAAAGGGCTGTCATAAAATTCGACGTGTTCCGTCGATCTGGGGTTGCTCTTGTGAATAATTTCACAAGTATTTTCTGATGCCACGCAACCCTGATCGCGTTCGTGTGGGTTACCATAAAATTATACCACGTACCTACTGACTTTTCGGTGCTTTGCGAATATGAACATCGCGTGGGCAATAAACCTAAGCGAGGTCTGTCTCCGAATAATAAAATGAAAGTACTTACACAATTCAGATCATTTAATATTATTGTAATTTAAAGATTGCATGTTGAGAGATTTTTTACTGATCGTAAGAAATCGACCCTGCTATTTAGCTGTGTAAAGTGTGATATCGCACCACTGAGCCTGAATGGCCGTATGGCCTTTGCTTGCCTAAATACTAATATAATTTACAAAAACTTAATTTGTTGTGAAACTACACTGTGAGTATATAATCAAACATTCTCGAGCAGTGGAACAGCGTTTGACTGCTAACACTATGGTTCTACATTCGACACCCACTCAGGGGAATGAATTGTTTACACGTTATACGTTTACCTGTGCTACTGATGTTCAAAAACAGAGTTTCGCCCTGGTATATGTTGAGATAAGAAACATGAAACTAAAAAACAATTACTAATATAGGCCAGGTGGCCAATGATTTGGCCGAATGTGATACTACACTAGGCGTAATCGTCCAAAGCAAGCACTCGCCGCGGTGGTACAAACATCAGTGATATTATTTTTAAATCCGAACATATTGCAGACGACGACTCCTCTATCCGCTAGTTCATTTTTATCTGTTTATTCTGTAAACCCACGTTATTGAAATACACGTGCTGAGGGAAAAATTGGAAACAACATGGAAAAAGTAATTCAAAATGAAATCCTTTTTTTTATGTTTGGGTAGGCACAGAGAACCAAGTCCTATGCACTCCGTTCCCTCCTCTTCGAATTCTGGAGGCATTGCATGTTGAAGGGCAGAACTCAACGACGCGCATTGAAATTAAAATATTAATTTAGATGAACATTTCGTCTCCTCGAGTAGGGATTGAACCCACAACCAGTAAAGTTTTGCAGCACACATTGTGCCCCTGCACCACGACTGGTTTCCTGGCTCTGATCACGACTGGCCGACTAGTTTTCAATAGGCCCGGGTTCAAATATCGCTACTCTTACATATTATACGTTTTTTACAAAAGTAATTCTTTTCTAAGTTTGAAATAACACTATAAAAATAATAAAAACTTTCCTAAAGTTAGAAAAAACAACACGAGAATATAAAACTCCTTTAGTTTTAGGTACATTTGTGAAAAGTTGAAATCTGAATAATCTTATAACCAGAATTCAGGTCCTCTTGCGGGATAAATGCCAATTTCTGAAACTCCAATAAAACTTTGAATAACCCCCAGGAATAACTTAGTTTATGATCTACCGTAAAAGTGACGTATAAAAGTGAGATCGCCATAAAACCGATCGATGTATCACTTTTCTTCTACTAAGCGAAACCGATGCGTTTCGTCCATAGTCGAAGAAGCAATAACTTCACGGGCCATAGCGCACGCAGCTTTCCATAACGGACGAGGAAATTTAAACTTACCGACCGGAATTGTTTAGAGAGAGAAGAGAAAACAGCCAAGTTAAAATAGCCTATCTAAGCTCTCTAACAAGTTCGAAAATTCAATGGCAGGACAGTGACGTAGGTCAGTCGGCGCTGGTCGTCATCGTTTCGACGTATCAAAACAAGCACATTAAGGTTTATTTATCGAAGTTAAATATAAATAGCGTTTATTGTTTATTTTGTATTTGATTAACATACAGGTCTTGTTATAAAACGAAGGTTCCGTATTTGAGTATCATTAGAAGACCGCAATTGTGTAATATTCACTAATTTCTCCTTTGTAATATAGTATAATAAATTTAATGTTCTTCTTTATTTAGTGTAATTTCTCCTTTTTTTATTATTTTCAGTTACAATCTGATCTGAAACTACAACGTGCTTTTCTATCTTTTTCCAATTTTTTTTTCAGAAAATGAAAGTTGAGAGTAATAACCTAATGTCGCACTGTATCTAATGATGCACTATACATTATGAAATGAAATATTAAAGAAAAAACTAGAGTACTGTTTTTGGAATATTTCGTTTATTTTCCATGTGAAATTTATTTCTAAAGTTAATAATTGTAAGTATTTTTTTTGTGTCATTGGACAATACGTTGTATTCCGTAGCAGGATAAGGAGAGGGAACCTGGGAACTCAGTATTAAGAAAATTCGGTGGTATTTGGTGGTAAGGGTAACAGCACACTGCTTCCCACTGAAGGCTTTGCGTTTTGAGAGGTGGAATTATTTAGCCTCAAGCGCGGCAATGAAAGTTTAAAATATTTTATTTCGTCAAGTGGGAATATAACCTACAACCTGTCGCGTTTTCCGATGCAAGAATGTGCCCCTGCGCCACGGCTGGTATCATTTTAAACTCCTCACGGGAAAATAACCTATTTGCACACAGCAGGGGCCTACCCTGCCGTGTAAGGAACCTGGTGTGAAGAAATCCGAAACATCAAAATTTATAAGTATTTATCTATCAGGTTGACGCTGTATCCCGCACACAGCAGGGTAGGCAGAGGGAGCCTCGGTCTTAAGACATTCCGTTCCCCACTTTCTGCAGATTTCTGGAGGCATTGCGTGTTAAGTGCAGAACTCAACACCGCTATATAAACATTTAATAGAAAAAAAAAATGATTACACACTTATATTTGTAAATAATTTCGAACAAAATATTGCTCATTCCCGCAAACTTAAGTTTATCAACTTTAATAAGTAGTACTTTCCGTTGAGTCTCACTTAACCGTATTTTTTTCATACATACGCTATTTATAAAATTATAAACAGCTAAAGTTAATTAAAATTTTCTATTTCAAAAGAAATTTACGCATGAGAAGGAAATTCCAGCTCTGTGATTGCCATTTGCAGTTTTAAATATTTTATTTAACCAATTTAGTATTTTATCAAATAGAAGCGAGCAATTTACATCTTTTACATAAAACGCTGTCCACGTGAGCAATTCCGCTGACTGAGTTTTCAAACCGGAACAAGGTATTTTGCGTCAGCTACGTAGAGAAAATAAAACTTTACAAATAAATAATTTTCTATGAAATAGTAAACGTTTAACACAGTGTTTCAGCCTTTATGACATTTAAATTGGTTTTGTATGGTTCTTTAATTATGGCGTTCCGAGTGCCTTCACCTTTAAAAAAGTGATATATAATAATAATTTTATTTTGTAATATTTGCATGTAAATTTTTTCGAATTTATGCTGAAGCACAATAGACCAATCGTCATTTGTGTCATTTACTCAGTTTTATTTTTAACCAAAAAATAATTTAAAATTCATATAGGGTGGATGTATCAGCGATCCTTTTACGGAAACAGCATATCTGTTAAAATGTTTCAAACCAGTACTGGTTTATACAGTATTAGGTATCTAATGAAATTAATCAAGAATTAAATGATTTCATTAAAAATTGTTTTGGTGAAAACATTTATACTTTTATATTATTTTTGCATGGACGCCTCGTAATAATTATGATGTTTAAAATAAATCTTTAAGTCTATGTAAATTAGAACCATAGAGGAATAGCTTTGAAATAAAAAAAGATTCATTAAAGTCGATTCACCGAGTCCGAGGTAAGAAACATAAAAAAATATAGTCGAGTTTGAGCCTCCTCCTTTTACCGAAGTCGGTTAAGAAACTAGACTTATATTTCAAAACCATTTATTTATAAAGTATTTTAAAAATAAATAATAAAGAATTTACTCATAAAAGTTAAAAAAGTGTACTACCTAATATATGTATAGCATGAGACAAAAAACATAATAAAATTAACCAATTATCTGATATAACCTGAAACAAATACGAGCCATACATAATATATAATTGAAAAAATATTTTCTTTTCCATAACAAAATTCATTTCGTCTGGTTAGACGCAATTTGTAGAATGCTTCAAATAAAACCGCATCGCATAAGCAGGGAAATAATTGTGGGCAGCGTGGCCACACTGCGGAGGAGGCGCGATAGCATCACTCAAACGTAGAACTGAGATTTTTTTTCTTTTTAGTTTTCCCTGAAAAAAGCTGTGATGGTGGAAAAAGTTTATAAATCTGAACAAGTGTAGCGAAACGTCGTGAACTCGTAAATGTTGCCAGTCACATTTTTTCCTTCAGTAAACTTATGATGTATGAAACATGTTAAACCTATTTTATGATAATTGGACTTATCGATGTATAAAAATTTGTAAACGTAATAAAAAAAGCTTATAACTTCATTATCGGCTTTGTATGTAGTATTTTATATTTTATTTAGTTTGTTTTCTATAGGTGTATTTTAAAATAATTTTCTATAATAATTTAGAAATAGGGACTTTTTAATGACCTATATTATGTAAAAAACTGGGGACTCCTATCTTTTTTTTATAATAGCTCTATGAATTCTTATTGTTAGCACTTCTTGGTAGATGTGTACAGGGCATCCCAATTGTATAATTAAGAGAGATAAAAAAAATTCTGTAGAGCATCTCGCTTAGAGATCTCTAATGCTCATGTTGGTATCATAATTATCTATGAGGCCATCGTGACGCAGTGGCACGAGAGTGCCGCCGGCAAACGCGACGTTTGTGGGTTCGATTCCCACTCGAGGATGTGAAATATTTCTTTACGTTTATATTTTCATTTTTCTTCGCTCTGGTATCGAGGGAAAGCGCGGCGTTGAGTTCTGCCATGCAACATCTGTTCTAACATGCAAGGCCTCCCGAATTGGGCAGAAAGTGGGGAACAGAGTGTCTTAACACCGAGGTTCTCTCTGCCTATCCTGCTGTGTGAGGAATACAGCGTGAAGCGGAAAAATGATCTAAGAGACTCTATATCTTGAAATTCTCAGGGGAACCAGAAATAATGTGATCTTACATTTTAAAGTTCACTTAAACTTTACGAGCCACGATTCGTATAATTATAAAACATTATAACCATCCTTTAAAATTAAAAGGATCCCTAACTAACTGAAATATATCGTCCCTGTGCTTCCATAGTAAAAAATAAAAGACCAGTGGACAGCTGGCGCTCGGTGCGCATCGGCCTGGCAAAGCGTCGCCAGCGGCGGCCGTGCTTAACGAACTGTCTCACTGTTACCCCACCAATGGGTAAGGAGCATTTAATTATAAAAATAAGAATAACCAAGCTTAGTGAGGCCTTTAATTTTTTTTATATTCACAGCAAGTACCTAATCGAATAAATGAAAGATGACAAAAAAAGCTATCGCCCTGTACATTTAATGTCGCCGTGTTAACAATAATTTTAGTAAAAGGAAACTAAACAAAGTGTCCTAGGACTACACTCTCACTTCCTTTTTTTGTTATAAATACAAAGATATTATTAAAAAAATATATAAGCCTCACAAAATATATCCTTGGGCGTTTACTTACAATATACATATAACTTGACCTTAGACTTTATTTGGCTTTATCGAGATTAGAGAGATTATTAGATTAGATATCCTACATAGTAGGTTCTTTTCTATGTTATTTCACTTATTTTTACCTTTTGTAGATTTTTAATTCATAAGTTTAGCAGAACTCTAAGTGCCATAAGTCAGAATAGGCCGGAGAGACATGTGTATGTATAATACAATACCAACTTTAAGTAACAGTTAAAATTGAAAAAGAAACATTTCTTCATTTTAGAGCGGTTAAATGAGTTTTTTTTTATAAAAAGTTTTTTTGCATTTAATTTATTATTATTAGAATTAAAATTATACTTTTGTCCAAAATAACAAAATATATATATTGACTTAATACATTAAGATTTAAACATACATTTTATAAAATATATACACAAATTTTAAACTAACAGACTAGAAAAAATTGATATACCACCAAAACCAACCGACCACTGTTTCCTAATTATAATTACCCTTACAAAATAGATAACCCAATTTACCTTAACCATGTTACCTAGAAACGGCGGTGTATGACTGTGTCAATAAACAAATAACGAGTGAATAAACAAATCTGAAAGATTTATCCCCTCACCCTCGTCCCCAGTTGCTGGAGAGCCAGATTGTCTCATCAGCCATTTATTTCGCCAGCTAATATAAATACACGCTGTGGATGTTGAAAAATCATTCCACGCGTCATAAATTGGGGGCGACGGTAACAAATCGACGCCGAACATAATCGTTATCGTTGCTTTGGGACGCTAATGGCGCGAGTTTAAAACTTCCATACTTTTCTTTATTTCTTTAAACACGTCGGCTGCAAGTAATGCTAAATATTTATCAAAATTACAAAACATTACTCTGTTTGGATGTTTTTTTTTTCATTTTGTGTAATTTGTTTGATTATAGTTGTTTACTTTGAGTGCTTATTTTAATTGCTTCAAAAAATACACCTTAAAAAAAGAAATATAAAGCTGATGTACATAGATTTATTATGGTAGTGACATTTTTTAAAGTTACGTACCTCAGAAAGAAAAAAAAACATTGGCATTTTGTGTAAAATTCGACGTGTAATCAAAGCCGAAAGAGTGCTTTCCGTAGACCTACAGTGATGAAATTTTCAATACGAAAAAGAAAAAAATCTGAATAGTGAAAATTTATAGGTTCCATAGAAAAAAATCATGACAACATAATATTTGTAGTTTTTTCACAGGAAATGAATGCATACGCCCGCATAGCTGAGTTTATTAACTTTATTCAGCCCGTAGTCAAAACTTATAGGATATTTCAAGCGGATATTCTATCATAAAATAATTTGGCAAGAAGTTATTTACACAAAAAGCCTGAAAAATGTGTGCGTGGGCATACGCAAATTTTTATTTTATCAATATGTATAATTTCTTCTTCCCATTTACCTACAATATTATAATTGGCCAGTTTTTTTACTGAAAAATGAAACTACTAAATTGCTTGTAAAAGATAGTACACTACGATACAATATGTGCTCAACTGGCACGCTCCGAACGCCATAATTAAAGAACAATACCAATATGCTTATTAATCATCTGACCAAATACCTATAATTTAATTGTAACGACTGGTACAATTAAATTATAGGTATTTGGTCCAGCCCCTGCACCCTGGTAAAATACTTCGAAACCGCAATAAATATCAAATAGTTACACCGTTATAGATTTTAGACAATAGCCACCTATTGTCTAAAATCCAAATATTTTAAATATTCGCTATTATATTAAACCAAAATACCCTATTATGAGTATTTAGAAAGCTTTGATAAAGGTAAAACACCGCACAGTAGCCGCTAAGCCGACATATTGAAGCCGAAAACTCGCCCGAGGCAGAAAAATCCTCGACTATGAAAACACCATAGACGGTAAGCCGGTAGGGTGGGTCTTTCATCTGTAAATAATGAAAGTGAAAATCATTTTGGATATACTGTTCAACTAAAGTTAATTTATTTCTCATTTAATAAAATTTTACAGATATTTTTTTTACGAATACCCTAAGCTATACTGTGTTGTAACATTTTTAACTTAAGATAAAAGAAATGTAATAACTTGTCATTCTTTCTCTGCCTATCATACAAAATAAATATTTTTGTTAATAATATAAAGAAAATCATATTCTCAACATAAGTATATATTGTGTAAAAACAATATTTAATGATGGGATAGGAGAAGGGACCTCAACCTACTAACTCTATTTCGGAAGGAAGATTAAAAAATATAAAAAGTAAGTAAAGCTAGTTGGTGAGGTAGATAGATAGGCAGTATGAAACGAAATAAATGCAATATTGCAAAAAGTCACATCAAAATGATTAATTCAATCAACTTATTAATTTGAAAGTGTTATATTTATTCGTTGACCGCAGTGATTTTGAATTGACATTGATGCCTTGGCGCTTACTCGGTCAGCCGTCATCGTGACCGCGGCTGCGGTGGCCGCGCTAATGTAGCTGACTTCACATTTATAAAGAATATTATATTTGTTATGTATGCTTGCTGGTAAATAAATGCCAGTATTCATTAATTAAGGTCCGTTGTGGCGCAGTGCGGTACAAGCTAGTGACTGTAAGCGCGACAGGTTGTGAGTTCGATTCGCACTGGAGGA
>JBAIZZ010000389.1:13040-67356 GCA_037355905.1 Heliconius aoede
AATGGCGTTCGTGTGATATAAAGTTGTAATATTCATTCCTTTTGTTGTACAAAACTATATTTGGAAAGATTACTTTTTATTATGTAATTATTCTTGAAAATACATTTAAATACAAGCGTTTCTACTTTAACGCAGGTGAACGTTTACCTTAAGTTGGCGCTACGTCCGAAAGGGCGACCACTTTTAAGTTAATAATTACGCATATTGTAGTTAAAACTTAACGATAACTTTAACTATAAATTACACCTCAAAATATTAGCTTTGCTAAAACAACGTAGTTCTGGCGGCCCTGGAATCTTAGTCTATAATATTAATTAAGTGACTTTTTATAGAGAAAAATAGAAAAAAAATGTATTATATATCTTTAACTCAGCGAGTTTTATACAAATTGATAGGATTTATTTATAGGCATGATTTTGTCTCGTTCTAACTCAGTGAGTACTCCGGTCGTGTGGAGATGTTCAATATTCAATGGCGACGCACAAAATGACAATCGGGAATATTTATTTAGCGAGTTTTTTTTATGATATTTCCATAATGGTATTCGAGATGTCAAACTCTTTTCCAATACTTATTATTGTAATAATATTGAGGACAGTGGTAGCGTGGCTCAAGCGTGAGAATATTAACGTTACAGGGTCGATTCCCACTCAAAGAAATAAAATATTTAACACTTTCATTTATTTCCTCTGGTAACGAGGCAAAAAGCGGCGTTGAGTTCCGGTACTGAACACGCAAGGCCTCTAGAGTTCGGTGAGAAGTATGGAACGGAAGTGTTTTAACACTAGATTTTCAGTTCCAGTATCATCCCGTTACTTGTGCACCACCACTTGTATAGAAAATAAAATTGTAATTATAAAATGTCTTACCGTTCCTTTGTAGTATATCTATGTAATAATGATAACCTTACTAAACTAACGATACTAAATCAGTAAAAGAACAAATCATAATCTGAAAATAAAGAAAAATTAGAATAATAAGCAAAAAAAATTCTAATTCCACTTTTTTCCACTAATATCCACTCCCCTTAGCCTAATCTACTCTAATTAATACAGATTAATACAATAATATATAGTTTACCATTGTTTTCTTATATAAATTAACGACACAAACGAAACAATTACATTTGGGCTGTCCGAGTATGCAAATGACTGTCACAATAGGTGATTTCCAAACATGAGGTAATTACAAGGAGGCAGACCGCGAGCTCTGCATAAACATGGCGTAGGTCGTTCTATGGCGGGTCCAGTCCAGCCCTCCAGACTGATATATACTTTATATACAGATATATATACTCTATATGCTGTGTCGATGTTGTTCTGAGACAAGTCTGATTATACAAGCGATAATAGTAGATATATATAGTTTCACGCTGTATTCAGCACATAGCGTGGAAGGCAACGGGAATTTGGTGTTAAGTTACTCCGTTCTCCATTAAGATACTCTGTTCCCCCCTTCTGCCAAATTTTAGAGGTATTGCGAGTTGAATGGAGGATCTCAACGCCGCGCTTTGCCATGTTACCAGAATGTGGAAATGAACGTATTAAATATATTACTGTCCAGAGTCCAGATAAAACCACAACTGTTTTGAATCTCAAGATAATAGTAGGTTCGATTCCTATTCATTAAGTATTTATGTTAAAAATACATAATTTTGCATCTTCACTGACAAGAATGGGAAGAAGGATTTACAAAACAAACGCCACAGGTAATACAGTACGTAAGTTAGTTTATTTTGTTTTCCACTCATTTCTATAAATATTCACGACCGAAAATTCAAACGCGAAATACGATTTTAGATATTTCAAATATTATTTTCATTAATGTAGTAAATTAGTAAAGTAAATACGAATCAATCCCAGCATTAATCATTTAGGGCCAAACCTTCCCGTCATGCACAAGAGTCCATCGCGTCGTATATCTTCATAAATCTTATGTAAACGAGCGCTGCATTTACAAAATTCGCTCGCTGACGACGTGAATGTCATTTAAAATCTTTACTCGGTTGGCTCTTAATATAGGCTTCGCTTTTACTGTATTGTAAAAATATTTTTTTTTATAGGAGAAGATAAGGCAAACGAGCGTTCGGGTCACCTGATGGTAAGTGATCACCGCCGCCCACAACTCCATGCAACACGAGAGGAGCTACAGGTGCGTTGCCGGCCTTTAAGGTGGAGATATTTAATGCGAAACGCAGTGGCAAAAGTCACTACTTCACGCCGGTTTTAAGTGTCGGAGATGGTATTAATCCGGTCGAGTCTGCCCATGCGTGTTGCCATTACTGGCGACGTGACTCTACCACACGTACTTTAGTCGCCTCTTACGACACCGACAGTACCAGGGTGATCCTATTCTAAGCCGGGATCACACGGCAAAAAATGTTATTTTAATATTAAAGTTCGTTTATAAAAAATATTTGTTTTTTTTATATATTTTTGAAATTTGGTGTAGGTACTATTGTTTAAGCTTCACCTCGTATTTCTCATATGCAGGGTAGACAGAGGGCATATAGTACTAAGATAATTTCAATCAACAAATATATTTATTTCTTAATACTAGCTGTGTTTTGCTTTAGACATAAAACCCAAAAGATTTTTGTGGCAAATTTTTGGCTATCATTATAAATCATAGTTATGGATGCTGAAAAATCGTTCCCCGCGTCGTAAATCCGGTAGGGGAGGGTGAAAGGTTGCAGGCGTTGTTCATACATCCAGGGGGAACTGCACTCGCAAGCCAGGCTTTTGTTACAGCGATTTTGTACTGTTCAGTGTCAAATAATAATAATACAGTTATAAGTTCATAATGGATATTGCCAGAAGTTAGAAATTATTTAGTAACATTCTCATTAGGAAATCGCTACCGGGGGTTAGCTAAATTTTCAATTTTGCTTGTAGTAAAAATTCACAATTTCGTAGGAAATTTTTTTATGCTATATTATGTGCAATTGCTTTCTTTTGGCAGAAAGGAATAAATGTCAAGAAATATATAATAATATACCATAAATCTAAGGTATTTAAGATATAATGGATAATATGAAATATTAACCTTCTTCTTCTGTAGGTGTGAGAAAAGCGACAAGAAACATTTAAAACTAAGGCAACAAAAAAAGTGTTTTTAATTACATTTAAATATATGCATAATAGATATCTATTAAATTCGCTCAACTAGAACACTCTTGCAAATTAACTTTTAGTTAAACCGAAACAACAGAAATCAATTAAACCGTCTCTAATTAAATAAGCTTATTACATCAATAAATTATTCAAATATTTAGTTTAGTTTCTGGCCTGCCTTAACGTTATATGTCAAATATTAGCCAAATGACAGGCAGCCCTGAGAGACCCCTGTGCTTCGCTCTTGGTACTTGTCGGCAAATTATGGGTTACGAACCCTGAATACTAAAGGGATGGAATACGAGGCCTCAGGTTTGTAAGCTTTGATCTTCACCTAAACCGGCCTAAATATAAATCCCGCTTGAAAGCTCCCTTTTTAAGCTACTAATAGCGTCAGCAAAATAATAAAATTTTATCACATTGCTTTGTAAGGTAAGGTAAAGATAAAACCACTCAATGCTCCAAAATGTGGCGGAGAATAGAGTATCTTAACAAAAGGGATATATCTACCTTCTATGTGCGGGTTACAGCAGTGAAGATAAAAAAAAAAGAATAATAACTCTATATAAACGCAGCGATTTCATTTCTCTTACCAAATACGTTGCGTTCGTAGATTACGTTGTGAACAACTCTCGTGGGGCGACAAGGTAATTACATAAGGATAAGATGACTCTGAGTACGTACGCAGCCTCCGGAGCGCGGCCGGAGGGCGGCGGTGGCCGGTGATCTCAGTCATTTAACGCTGATTGAACTTAACGCCCCATAACTATATTTTATGGTGTAACCCTATCATAATGTTAAGCATGTTACAGTATTGTTAATTTGTAACTTTTTTTTACAATCTAATAACACTTTAAATATAAAAATATTTTACATATAAATATAATAATAACTTTAAATATAAATATAATAATATGTACTAGGCTGTCGTGAAGCAAGAGCACGAATTGACCGTGAGTGATCGTAAAGCGACGGTTAGAAGTTCGATTACTGCTCGAGGAGATCATATATTTAATATTTTCATTTGCCAGTAAAGCAATGCTTCTAGAACTGAAGAGTAGTAGAGTAAATAGCATTGAGACTTATCTCGCGAATACGAATGAACATGTACGGTACAGTTGAGAACATAAAAAATTAAGTATATAATACAATGGTAAGGAAATGCGTGGCTCAACTCAATATTTACAAATAAGTGAAAAAGAAGCTTTCCGTGTAAACTTTGTTTTGTTAATAATTCGACCAAAATTTCAGCGATATTCCTTTTTCTTAATCTATTCCTATTGTCTTTATATAAGTAATTAAATCACATTAATTTAAACCGCGTGTAAATGAATAAAGGCTTTGTAATGTTTATTAAATTCGATTAACATTTAAAATTTATTTAAGACTGAAACGGTATTTTGTAGCATTTCTCTATACAGAATAAAATCTATTTAGACGCACATCTCCGTAGAGGGACTAGTGTTGTTCAAGCCTTAGTTACAGATTATATTTTTCTCAAATAGATAGTTTGAAGGCGGCTAATTAAAGTTAAGGGTGGCTAGTCGCAGTTCTTTAACCACAGACCATTGAAACTATAATTTTTTTTTGGGTTAAAGGTAAAGTATGGTAAGCACAATATTTAAAGAATGGATTTTTTATTAATTTTAAAAATATTTATATCTATCACGTAGGCACTTTCCTAAATGTTGATCAATAAATTACAGTCTTAGTTAAGAAACAATACCTAAAGAAGAGACGCCATACTTCCTCAAAAGCAAAAATGTATTTTTTATTTACATGATAATATACTTTATATTTCATATATAGCCCAAATTCCATGAAATACATGGAGAACATCCCTAGCCGTCGCCAGTCGCGTCACGTCCGCGCGAATCTTGAGGCGATCTCCGCCGGTCCGTCGTTCAGCACTACAACTACGCTTTGAATACGGACGCAGCTTACCTAATGTTACCAGTTCTTGGGGCAAAAACTATTTGAAACGGAGAAATTTAAGGGTATATTTTATTTGGGCATTTTTTATCTTAGATATGTTGAGATTAATTGTTATTCTTATCTTATATTCTTAAATTTGATATAAAAATATCTTAAATGTGTATTTTTTTACTTAAATAGAATTTGTTCGTACTCGGAAAAATATTTTATATTGGAAATTTAATTTGTCGAGGAATACATGACGATAATTGTGTCCTAATGTAATCCATTGTTATTTCCATGAGACCAGCCGTGGCGCAGAGAAAGGTTGTACGTTCGATTCTCGCTTGAGGTGACTTGATATCATAAATTTCATATTTTAATTTCTTACCGCTAGTAAGGAGACGAAGCGCGACGTTGTTGTAGTTCCACCACTCATGAATTCAGTGGAAAATGGGGAAAGAAGGTGTCCTAAGGGAAATAGAGTGTCTTGGTAGTTGGTTCCCTGGTGCCCAATCTACTCAGCTATTTGCGGGACACGATGTAAGGATAATTATTTTCAAAATAACTTAATATTATACTACTCAATAGTAGTAAGGTGCTTATAAATATAAATATTTTCATACCCAAAATTTGAACCCATACCCTACATCAGAAACGTGTCAAAAGACAAATATTATTAATCAATCCAAGCAATCCAACTATGCTTAGTTAGTTATCACATCAATTCAGTACCTATTCATACTTTGATATTGGTGTATATATAAATTTAAGTGCCTTTTGCGAAATGGAAGAATAGAAAGCTTATAATAGACGTAGATACTATTCTAGTTATTTTTTTATCTTTTCATCCATTCACCACTTGTCAATAATTTTTTTATGGCAATAAAATAAATATTTTATTGACTTCTATCAATACTACGTGAGTCGGTACACAATAGCCTCAGTTTCATGAATAATCTTATTTTTCATAACAATCGTAGAATGTACACAATAATATGAAGACTATTCGGTACTAAGCTGAACAATGAACGTTATTAAAACATAAAATATAGTGAAATATATAAAAAATAATCTGTTTTAAATTTCTAATTGGGAAATTGATAATGACAATTTCTTCACTACATAAAATATGAGGCTAGTTGTGGCGCAAGGGTAGATACGTGGGACTGTAAACGCGACAGGTTATGGTTTAATATTTTCATTTCTTCCCTCGGATGTCGAGGCACAGCGCGGCGTTGATATCCGCCACTAAACTAGCAATGGCTCCAGAATTTTTTGGAAAATGGTGAACGGATTTTCAATTAACACTCGATTCTCTTTGCTTACCCTGACATATGCGGGATACAGAGTGAAGCTAAAAATAATTATATTTTTGGATTATTTATGAATATACGTCGCAAATATATAAAAGTATGTAGTGGTGTTAATTTTTAAAATGATTTTTGCTGATGAAAATTATTTTTATTCAAATTTCACATTTTTTACAACGCGATGTAATAAGAAAAATATTTAGGTCACGAGCGAAATTTAGTATTCACTTTACATGATTTTTTAAAATCTGCAATATTTTTGTCAGAGAACTGAGAGTTTCCATAGTGACAATACCCTCCGCCTTCCGTAGTGACACGGAGTGACGTAATGTTTTCCTTGGTCTTTTTACTCTACTCTAGCTACAATTTTTTTTTTAAATTCATTGGACACAAAAAATAATTCAGATCTGAAAGAGTTAACACTAAGCCGGTAGATGTAAATTTAAATTAAATACATTGAAATGGTTAATGTAGTCCAATCTTCAGAAATAAACATACCGTCGCGGCCTTTTTGTTAGATTTAGAAGACAATTACTAGTTTTATTAATAATAACATAATTTAATAAATAGTTAATTATTTTATCTACTAAAATCTCAAAAACCAATCGTTTACAACTTTAAAAAGTAAAATTAAATATTTCTCACTAAGCTTATTCCCCTAACGGGGCCCAAGGGAGGTATTCGTAAGGTCTTGTATACAAACCCGTCAGCTAATCAGGTCAGGTAATTTATTCATGGCCGTTTATTACTGTTTATATTGCATTAACTGTTTAATGTTACAATTTTTAAAAAAAATCTTTATATCGAATTAGAGAAAAAAATCTTGTAAGTAGAGATATGGTAATATATGCTATAAATTATATGAATAAAATATAACCTATAAAAATTACTTTAGATACACCCATGGAAATAGCTCAGAGTTGGAGTTACGCTTCTCAACGTGAAATATATATACATGCATATACAGACAAAACGTGTGGAACGGAGTGTCGTGTCTTGTCACTAACTTAGCTCCTATCATGTTATAGTAGAAAAATATATATTCTCTCGTATAGCTTAAAGCCGACTGAAAATTTAATTTTTCAGGCTTCCGAACAATATCTGCTAATCTAGCGTCATAGGGATATTACCATGAGCCGCGTGAAAGCGTGCAAGTGTGTCGACGGCGCGCGGCGCGACGCCGGTTAATTACTCCTGAATATTTATTGCTCGTTTGAATAAATCGCTCCTGGATAGGCCGCTAAATCTCGATTCATCCATTTTTCTAAGCATTTGAGAATTTTAAATTTAAATTAATAAGTGGAAAGTATTTACAATATATTTATTGAGCGTAACGTCGCTAAAACTTTGTACTTATTTGGTGAAAGTTTCTTTTTTGAGAGCCTTGATAGGGACAGCATAGCCGTGCAGTTGTAGATTCGATTTTTACTGGGAGGAATGACATATTTAACAGGCCACGTTGAATCCCGCCATTCAAGACGGAGTGTCTTAACACACTCACACTAGGTCTTCGGTGCCTACCCTGTGAAGCTATAAATCTATCATAAAAAATCGTAAAGATTTTCTTTCATAATCATAATCAATTAAATATTATAAAACATGTAATACACTAGACTCGTTTAAAACAATATGAAAACATAATATTTCGTGCAATCTGAAAATGAAGTGTTATTTGAAGATTGTTTGATACCATAAATTAATCTTCGTCCTAGTTAGTACATTACCAGCAATATTTATTATAAATGAAAACGCTTTGTTGCGTAAACTGTTTTCTTCGAAATAAATGAAGATAGTGAAATTAATTTGCGGTTTCGTGTGATCGATCAAAGGGACGGCAACCTTTGTCCGGGCCTCTGTTAACGGAGATAATTCTAACAATGACGTCTGGTGCTTCGTAGGCCTCTTTTAAATTAAAAATATTGGCAGAAATAAGAATTAATTTGGATCCGGTAACAAATAGTAGATACATAAATTGAAATATTACAAATATTGATTAAGTTTAAGTGTATCAACCATCTCTTGCTTTCTGTAATTTTTTATTTGTTATGTTGTTGTAAAGATATAAAAAATATTCTTCTAATCTAGTGTTTTAACACTAGATTCCCTTAGCTTACCCTGTATTCTGGAAACAGTGTGATGCTGATGAAAAAGAAAAGAAAATTTTTATAATATGTGTTTTAAAAGTTGCTATTCAATCAAATATATCTCCAGCATATAACAATCAGCATTGTGATTAAAATATTCCGTTTGATATACTGTAAATGTTTTCTTCTGATACGATATTCACACTATATTTTTTATTATATATTTAGTTTTATCGCCCCATATGATTTAATTTTTTAGCATCTGGATGAATCCCTCAGTAGAATAGTTTGGTAAACAGAGGAAATAAGGGAATAATGTTGAGACACTCAGTTCCCATAAATACACTTCAATCCGTTCCCCGCTTTCAACAGAATAACGATAACATATTTAAAGTAAATGTTTTGAATTCTTTTTCTTTTTACTTTTCTATTAAAGTTTTCGTTCCTGCTCGAGACGAGGTTGAAGATTTATCTCTGAGATACCGTTCTATAGTGTAAGGGCAAATTCAATTTGATTTTTCCCTCGTTCATACTGACTCCGGCGTATTTTCCTTCTAATCTCAACACGAATCTGATTTATCAAGGTTTCATAGACTACCAAAAATATGCTGCGTTTTACGTGACCAAAGTGCTATATTGGCATTAGTGGAAGTCATAAATCAAGAAAATGTGACACTGGCTGTAATATCTCGTATCGTTAAAAATGTAGGTATAAGTAGGCACGTTTATAAGCAGATATTTATATAGGTATTTACACATATCTTAATTCTGTTTTTTTTAAGTATATTAAAGTTATTAACACCCAAAGCCAATATACATAATTTTGCTTATATGTCTGTGGCATCGTAACTCCGCAACAGATGAACCGATTTTAATTTAGTATCTTTTAAGAAAATAAATACAGCCGTTTGAAAATTATCATTTCTAGTAGTATGTTCACTTTGTAGGGTTTTTTGTGTCGTGACATCAAATCCAAGCAAATAATTAAAATACCTACGCAGATTTTAAAATATGACACTTTAGATACAATAAAATTTCGTGGTTTTTTCAATGCTTTCAAAAGTACCTATGGTCTTTTGAAATTTACACCACGCTCTAATTTACCTTTAAGCGGATTAAATATAACCGGAGTTAAAAATATTTGGCTTTGCAGGATCCTTTAAATAAATCAACCGCTAATTTGTATTTCATCGGTTTTCTCGCCCCTATTTTTAGAAAGTTCATTGCATTTTAAAACAGAATCGCGTTTTTATCGAGGCGAGGCTAAGCTTAATTTAGTTTTTAACAATTGTAGCTATACCTGAACATGTATTTTAACTTACAAGTTCACATTTACAATGAACATTTAAAATGCTATTTTTTTTCATCTTTACGCTTTATCCTGCATATAGCGGGATAGGCAGGATAGACACTCCGTCCCCTACTTTCCGCCGAACACTTGAGGTATTGTGTGTGGAGTGACGGTACTCATCGCCGTGCAATGTCTCGTTACCATAGCGAAGAAACGCAAACAGTAATAGCCATAGCGTCACGGCGGCCTTTTTTGTAAATATTTACTTACACTAGCACGTATATGGGCTCACTGCTACTGATTATGACCAATATATTTATTTATTATGGCATTACTTTCTGTGACATTGATATAGTTGCAGAGTTTGTAAAGATGATATTTGTGCTCGAGAGGTTTTGTGCGGTCACAGACTTAAGCTGCAGGCACCAGGAATCTTCCCATTATACAATGGGAGGTTCTGTGGAACACACAGTGAGTCATCTCTACGCAAAGGCAAAGTGTTCTGCCTATGGTGTATGCGATCAATGTCTGCACGAGCAGACTTATAGACGTGCACATCCACAGGGCCCGGAGAAAATAAATGTGCTATTTGCCGACGAGGTTTTTGTTGGTTAACGAGCAATCTAAAAATATATAGAAGTGTAAAAAAAATCCTACGTCTAAACTATATGACTATTCCAATAAAAGGAGCGCTGACGCTTCCTGTACAAAAACATAATTATTAAATAAAACACAAATACAAATTGCTTTAACACGCCGATGATATAACAAAGCAAATGAAGTAAAAAAAAAAACATTTTTCACTTACAATTTAATCCTCACCCAAAGTTGTTCTAACAAATCTCCAGATAGAAGAGACATTCAATATTCACGCTTCCATGACGGACCGGCGCCGCAGTCATTATAAGTTCGAGAGAGATGTGCGAGAATGCGAATACAATAATAGACTCGGCGGAGAAAAAGTGATTTTGTCGTTTTCATTTACTTTTCATTATTCTCTTAACGCGTTTGTCATTCTTTTGATCGTGTAAGAGCCACGCCTGTTTATATTTACGTAGCAAAGTGACTAGAATGAGATACAATGTAGCGGCGCAGGATTGTTGTTTCTGTTTGTACGACTTTAACTCACATATCCTGATAACAGGAGCGCGTGCGTAAACGAGAATATACGAGCTTTCAGTAAATGTTCTCGTATTCGTTGCTTAAATCTTGTTTACGTAATGTGCTTTACAAGTATTTAAACTTATGGTACTATTTGATCGGTATCGGTGTGCGTAAAGGTACAAGCGATATATGTGGATGTGTTTATTTATATATATGAGGATTTATAAAATTAAGTTGATCTTGAGGCCAGTTGTGGTTCAGGGGCACAGGTTGTGCTCTATTCTCACTTGAGGCAATTGAAATATTTCTTACTTTTATTTCTTCGCTTTGATTATCTGGTGCCGAGACAAAGTGGAGTTATAACGCCACTTAACAAGCAACGCCTCCATTCTGCGGAAAGTGAGGAGCGAAGTGTCTCAACACTAGGCTCCATCTGCCCGCCCTTGTTACGAGTACATGCGGAATATAGCATGAATGTAAAAAAAAAGAAAAAAATAATACTCTGATCTGCGGCCCTATGATTTCCTGATAAAAACATATTTCTATATTTACTTAGAAAAAAAATAAATAAAAATAGTACTTCATGGTAACTTAGAATTATGAAATTTGTGAGCTAGCGTCCAGACGTAGTACTAGTTCAGGAAAATATCTATAAACAAAAATTTGACAAGATTTGGTATTAAAGACGGTTCAAATGAGGTATCAGAAAGAGCTCTGGCTAAATAAACTAAGCTGAATTTCAGAAAATCTCAGAACTCCAATTATTGTCCGGAACCCGCGGTGGGCGACCCCGATTTGCGCTTGTCTGGCTTTTTACACTGATCTTGCCTTTGCTTTTATCTTATTGTTACAAAAGTTATTGTTTGGATTACAATAGTTTTAAAAAATAATCAACACGCATTAATGCTCTAAAATTTATCCCAAATATTGGATAAAGTGGTTAATGGTTTCGAATGAGGAAGTAAACATGTAGCGTTATATGAGTTTATAACTTCTGAAAGATGTATCAATTCCATCCATTTCAATTTATTTATTTCCAAAGCTTACTTGAAAACATTAACGGAATGATATTACGAAGTTTTTTGTTTATTGCTATAGCGAGGATTACCGATAGGTAGGTTTGATTTAATACTTTTATTAATCAAGAATATACTCTATTTTGTACGGCTTAGATTATTGGCTGTCAATTTGTTATAAATTGTAAGTCTTATACTTATTTATGTTACATTTTTCTACTATTTTTAATTAGTAATTCAATTTATAAAGAAATAATGTTAATAAATAATACGTATACTTGCGTGCATAACTGCTGGCGGTTGTTATGTATATAACAGTAATATATGATTATATGATATTGTTAATTAGAGGCCGTCGTGGAGCAGCGGCACAAGGGTGTGACGGTTTTGGGTTCAATCCCCACGCAAGGAAGTGAAATATTTATTTACGTTTATATTTCCATTTCTTCGCTCAGGTGTCGAGGCAAACCGCGGCGTTGAGATCTGCCACTCAACACGCAATGCCTCCAGAATTCGGCAGAAAGTGAGAAACGGAGTGTCTTAACATTAGGTTCTCTCTGCCTACCCCTCTGTGTGCGGGATACAGCGTGAAGATGAAAAAAAATTAATTAGAAGAAAGTTCAAATATTTATAAAAAAATTTTTTTTGGTAAATGACTAAGGGTGTCACGACTGGTCAGTTGGTAAGAATTAAATGGTTTTTATATCTTTATAGTGTCTTTTATAAGTAAAATAAAATGCATTTTAAATATTTTTCAAGCTGTACAAAATATATTTACAGCAAATGATATAAATGATAATTTACACATCACATGTCTACTTACTTAATATATAATTTTACACGTTCGTGAACACTATCTATCAATTAGTCGTCGACTTATAAAGTGGTTTCTTAGCTCTTTATTTCAATGTAAATCTAAATTATTAAAATAACTTCTTTCTTAGATCTCCTTTTAACAATATAAATGTAAAGAAATCTTAATGGAATTAAATAAGGATAAAAGGAAGGCCTTTAGTAATATAATTTTAATTTATTTTGCTTTTTGCACTAGACTTTCGGTTCTTACCTAAAAACTTAGGGCTATTAAATTGAAATTATAATTACATATGCTCATGCAGATTCATCTCTCGAAAGGTAAACTGCGTTCAACGACCCTGAATAATTCATTTCGGCTCCTGCACCCCTTTCTGACTCAGCTGGCGTAAATTATCTACAATACAATAAAAACACTGTAAAATAATACTTAATACTTATTCAGTAAGCTTATTTTTGTGTAACATTATATTCAGGGCCTTAGGTCCTTTGTTTATACGCAAATTAATTAGATCCTTTCATCAAAATCAGCCATCTACTAGCTATCGTGGTGTTGAATTAGATGTCATCATTTTTAGCATAACTATAATGTTATTTCGGATATCCAACCCTCTGATTTGATAAGTATCGCCCTGATAAGCTTGCACAGTACATGGAGTGTGGGTGGACTTTGTTAGAGAAATAGTCTCTTGTGAATGAATTTCCTTTGTTGACTGATAATGGATTAACAAAGTAGTTTTGATAGAAGCCACCCGTGGCACAGAGACCCAAGTATGTGAAAACACGACTGGATTATTTGTTCAATCCTCACTCGATAATTTTTTATTTAGTATAAAAATAATTTGATACTAAATTATCCTTTACTGCCTGCCTGCAGAAATACAAATACAAATATTTTTTTTATCAACAATATTATTGTCATAGAAGTAAACAAAACTTATTTAGATATTTTATAATGATTTTCTCATTTTTTTCTTCCAATTTATAAGGAAAGTTTAAATAAAGTTGTATTTAAAGTTGTTGTATTTTTCCTGGGAGATGTAAATAATTTAAACATCCATGCATGCATGCAATCTATCCTGCTGCGCCCCCCACTGCGACACACCCACATTTTATTCTATATATTCATTTATTTACATATTGTAAATAAATAGTGCGATCAGTTTTGAAGAAAGAAATGATAAAACAATTTTTGTTCAGAAAATGCTTATCTCATTAATTTTAACGAAGTCAATTCAGTGTGGGGGGTTGGGTCATATAATGTTCCGGCTCCCGATCGCTCGCAGTTCACCGTTGTCTAATTTTATTGGCTTTTGTTCACATTATTTATGAGTCGAATTGTTCCCTGATCAAACAATATCATTATTCGCCCTTATCGCTTGTACTATCAATAAATTACACCTTTGTTAAGTTCATTATTCGTTGTTGTAAGACATACTGGGAACCTGGGAACTTGTTTTTAGTCTTCTTTAGAATACCAAGAAAATTAAATATACTTAATAAAAGTCACCGATAAATGTTCAAATAACATAACAAGAACAAGGATTCATAAAATAAATTAAATGTCGAACTATAGTGAATGGATGGATACTAAATAGTAAATGTAATAAATACGAGAAACTTTGTTATTGTTGTTATACAGTTCATTAGGCATTACATCGCTTGAATTGTACATAAAGGGGTAGTACACGTTGGAACGCGAAACAGTAAATATCTCGATCTCTCGTTAGGGTTTGTGTACACGTGAGATAGTAGCGATTAGTGATGAAAAACAAGATATTTATTATATATGTATATAAGTAATTAATTTAAGAGATTCTTTTTGTACTTAATGTTACGGTAAGCTAACATTTTTTTTATTAGTATTGATTTCGTCATAGTTAATAATAATAAAAGAGTTGTTTTTTTAAAACTTTGATTAAAAGTCGGTTCATTGTCTAACAATCATGTGAAGTTTGGCGTGAAAAATGGTTTATATAAATATTTTATTTTATTAACCCCCAGTTTTATTAACCTTAAATAAATAACAAATTGATGTACTTTGTTTTTTTCCTAGCACAGGCTTGTTTTCAATGGCCATCTCCCTCGAAATTTACATTAGCTACAGTAATTCGATTGAATGATTTCTTTTAGTTTGTGCATTTCTTCGATATTTTTAGTTTGCCTACAATATTTCTACGACTGTTCGTTTAATGTTATTTTAAAATAGTGAGAAGTAAATATTTTTTTCTATTTTCACTACGTTCCTCATTTTACGCTGAAAAAATATCTATGCTCTACACTATACCACTATCAGGATTATTATTCGTCAGCGCCCATAGTCTGTGAGAGCAACTTGCTTTACTGCCGACATTACCGTCTCCGTAATTTTACATCCCTTTATCTCAATTGACAGAACTTGGTGATGTCTTTCGTCTAACTTCACCAACTTTGCTTAGGTTGTTCGCTCTAATAAATTTGACGTTCTATTTAGTTTTGCTATGTTTGTATTCAACATGTATTCATAGATTACTAAAGGAAGGTTTGACATTTTTTTTTAGAAATAAAGTGTTCAAGAAATTTCTGGCGAGTCGTAGCGCAGGGCACATGCGTGCGACTGTAAACACGACGGGTTGTGGGGTCGATCCTACTCGAGCAAATTAATATAGGAAAGTGGGCAACGGAAGAGTCTTATTCGCAACGGAGTATCTCAACACTATGTTCACAAGTTCCCTTCCAGGATACAGTATGAAATGAAAAAATATATATTAGGGTAGTATTTGTGTATGTAGTGCTTACTCATTACAAAGTGCGAATTTTAAAAGTTATGTTTTTTCAACCTATTCCGCAAATACCGAAGAAAATATTTAAAGTAAGGCTTATAATTTTAGTTTAATTTATGAAATAAAACGGTACAATTTTAATTTAAACAATATTATATATACATATTTTGTTAATACAAAGAAATAATCATGGCCGCCGAGACACCACTAATATTTCTATTTCTACAAATTTTACCCAAATCCTCAATCATACGACAGCATCATTGTTGCCGCGTATTTACTAAGTCATAAACAACGCTCTGTGAACAGACAGGTGCGCAGTTTTTTATGGTCTGGCCCAATGGGAGTAGAGTTTCTGCTTTGTTACTAGCAGTAAAATATCTGTATTTTTTTCTATAATAGTTTATTTTTAAGTACCTGAGGCCAGTCGGGACGCAGAAGCATAAAGTGTGACTGCGTGACAAGTTGTAGGTTCGATTCCTCTTCGAAGGAACGAAATGAAATGTACAGAATTTGAAATATATTAATGTAAAGGACTAAATACAAACATTAACAGACACTGAATATTTATGAGACGGGGAGCTTTATGAGGAAGGACGGGTTAACTTAGGACAATTGGGGGTTCGATTACAACTCGAGGGAATGAAGTATTTAATATTTTCATTTCTTCGCTCTGGCGTCGAGGTAAAGTTTTGCAACTAAACATGCAATGCCTTCAAAATATAGTGAAATCTGCGGTCTTAACAGTAGGTTCCCTCTGTCTGCCCTGCTACATGTGGGTTAGAGCGTGAAGCTAAAAAATGAATTAATAACATCGATTATTAATATAAGCTTATCCAATCTACGGACAGGAAACTTAGAGAGCCCTCAACGATTATTATTGAAGAAAAAAAGATAATATAATTTCCAAGAGGACTCAGCAGTTTTGATGTGAAGTTTTACTAACTAATCCAATTAGGGCTGTCGGTGACTCGACTCTCAGGGAGAAAGAGGACACCGTCTTCTAAGATAAGAGATCTTTAGTTACCTGTAAAAGGTAAGGCTCTGATTTTAGTGAAAATGAAATACTATTATTTAGTGTCGCATTCGATTTTACGTGATATTGTTGCCTGTAATAAAGATGAAGGATTGAGTTAAGTATCTTTATTTTATTTTATACTGTGCAGGTACTTTAGAACAGTGTTTTTATATAAAAGTTCGGATTTAGAATTTTATAAAATGGCTGCCAGCTGCTGGTTTAACATTTTATACTCACTATAACACTTTCATAAATTTCACGTAGTATTTGAAATTGGGTCACTTAGACATTAAAAAGCTTTCGAGCACAATACGTATAATAAATGTATATTATGTAAACACTTTTATATATCATTACATGAAAACCTGAATGAAAACCGTTCCTAATAAGACGCTTCCATTCTCTATTTTCCGTCGAGTTGTGTTTGCTACGACTCCAGAGCAAAGAAATGAATAAATTTAAAGAAATATTCCATTTAAAGTAAGTAAGTTATAAGAAAGTTAATTAAATATTCAATTTAATTAACTTTCTCTATCTTTAAACATTTGATTAGTCAGGTAGGTTCAGTTAGGTAACTTGAATTTTTTACTTCATCCTTTTGTGGAAAATAGAGTAGACAGAAAGTATCTAGAAATATCTAACTTTTAATTACACATTTTATAATACAAATATTTTATCCAAATATATTAAATTTTGACGTAATGTTTTTGTCAAATTTGAAGATATACAAAGTTCTATATAAACAATTTCAAATTATACTAAAACGTGAATATAGTCTCTTCAGTCTAATAAAGTAATAGTTATATTTTTATATGAGCTGAGCCGATCTTGAAATAGTAAGAGAAATGTTTGTTAATTATTTGTTTGAAAGGCGAAGGTGTCAGACAGCGGTGACATTTTACTACTTGAGAGACTCGACATAACACCTGAGAACTTAAGCTGTTCTAGACAGTTTACTATTCTGAAATTAGCAACAATTTAAATAAAGAAATTGCAAATATCTATTATTAATAACAAAAAAATGGACAATCTACTGTTTATGAGAGTATATCATTTGTTATAGATTTTTTAATTTTTTTATTTCTTTTTATTTTATAAGTGACGAAACGTTTTAACATATTTGTAAGAGATAGATTGAAAGTTGAGTTGTAATAAGGAGGTAAACGAATGTGGGAGATAAATGCTCGTACTTTTTGATTGCTTTGACCTAAATTCTTCGTTTTTTTTGTACTTTAATACTTGTTATTAATTTTAGCTTAATGCCTCCACGCAATCTCCAAATCCAGGTCTTAACAGACGGACATATAAGCTTCAAAACAATCTAATAAGAGTTCCGTTTTTACCTTTTGAGATACGGAACCTTATAATAAATATTTTAATTCAACAAAACTGGTTCTATATAACTTATCAATATGAAATATGCAGTTTATCTGCCTAATCAGTAGATTCTTTGGCACGTATCATTGAATATAAAACACATGTAAAACTCTAATAGGCTGAAATTACTAGACTCTGCGAATAAATTAGCACAAAAATATTTGTTTGGTTATCGTAGGACGCGCGCCAAATAGCGCCGTTAAATTACGTTGTATCTGTAGGGAAATGTGCGATAGCATCGCGGCGTTGCCAAATTACACTCTTGCCGCTGAGAAATAAGTGGCGCGGCACTATCTGCTGCTGTAACGTGGACTTCGGCCTTTAAATCATAACTTGCTTCGGTATCTGGTCATCATCTCTATTAGCACTGTTTTGTTTTGCAGAATAGCAGAGTAGGTAGAGGGAATTTATTGTTAAGACACTCCGTTCCCAACTTTCTGTTAAAAATTTTAAATATTGCATTTCATGTTGAGTGGCGAAACTCAACTATGCGCTTTACCTTGGCATCAGAGCGAAGAAATTAAAATATTAAATATTTCATTTTCTAGATTAGGATCGGAATGACCGGAATCGAATCCAACCTGAGGTGTTTACACGCTAGTGCTCCTGCGCCACGACTGGCCTAATAATATATAGATATTAATAAATAAAGTTGTAGAAGTAAAGCGAAGCGCTCCACAAACGAGCAGTGGAATTTCCAGGAATACTCAAATGACGTATTTTCAAGTGATCTAAAAATAGAAACGCTACAACATTTTAGATTTCCAACGAAGAAGATGAAAATTTAAATTTGTATAAATTTACAATAGAGATTTACATTTTATACATATAAAATATATATTAACAATACAGATACAGTAAATAAATACCAATAACACTAAAAATCGATTTATAATATTTATGTAGTTGTAACACAATTATCATTGATAACAAAATAAATTATTAATAATTTTCGACGAGAAGAAACTGCTTTCCTTGAAATTATCGAGATCAACGATATCAAATAACTTTTATGCACATGATAGAAAATTAATTTAGTGAGCTCAAATGTATTATTATTTATTATTGTATATAAATATTAGTTACAATGAGACGAAAATTAGTAATTTCTTTTCTGTTCTTTGTTAATGGCGTTTCAAGATTGCCTGTATGTACTATACACTTCACCTATTCGCGTTAATAAAGAGCTAAAGTTAATAGAAAGTTACATGTTAGACTGAAATAGAGTTAAAATATATTTTTTATTTATAAAAATAAATATTTATTGTATATACAGTGGGTTGAATTTTAAGCTTTTGGCTCGGCAGACGCTGGTCGTTGACACTTTTAGCACAGGCTGTACATAACATAGAACTGTAAAAAAAGCTAAAAACACTGCTTATATTTTAAAACTGCTATTAAATCATGCAACTAAAAATATACTACAACACATAAGTCAAGTCAGCTTCACGCTGTATCCCGCACACAGCAGGATAGGCAGAGAGAACCTAATGTTAAGACCCGCCGTTTCCCACTTTCCGCCGAATTCTGGAAGGATTACAAGATATATTTTAGCTTACTTTAAATAAGACTCCTATAAGATCTCCGAGGGAAATTTATAAAACAGAAAAATAGCGCTTTAAACATTGAAGTACAAAAAAATAAACAAGTTCTATGGACCTATAAAGTTACAGAGAGCACAAAAGTTGTCTATAAAACATTTATTTGCAAGTAATCGTTGGTGGAAGTTTATGTAATGTCGACATTTCGAAAGTGAGTTCGGGTTCAAAGTTTGCTATTGTCACCACACCTGGGGATCTTCAGCATCCATTGAAGGTTTTACTCGACAATTCTGAAATATTAAAAGCGCTCAGTTCCCGTGCTACGAAGTCCGCGAGCCTTGTTAAGTATTCTTAAGAGACTTCCACTGTTTTGAATAAGTTGTAAGTAAGCAGTCTACGTTGTTCTGTGATATCTAATAATTAATTAACTGGTTTTTGTGTTTGTTAAGAAGGAATAGTGTGTTTCATAGATATGGTAGAAAACGCAATAAAATGATTATAATAGGCGAATAGTGAGATAGTGAATTTTGAATTTATCATCAATTTTAATAGGCATAGTAATAAAAGTAAAAAAATATGTAAAAATAAGTAGGCTGAAATTTGATGGTTCAAATTCTATAGCTCTGTGAGCTCCTACTAATTATCATAATTTTTATTTTATTTTGTTTTCTCTTCACGGTGTATACTGGACATAGCAGGCTACACCAGCTCGCTCGTTACCCGAGCAAGGAAATAAAAATGTTTCTTTTATACTAAGATCAAAAAACTGTTCATTTGTCCTGAAATATAAAAGCAAGAACAAGGAAATGCACACCTAGCAATTAGACTAATGTTGCAAAGAAATGTACAACACCTACATAATAAACCATACAATAAGTACAGTAAGTATAAGCCGACTTTTTAAATATTCGTCAGTTGAGCAATACAAGCAATACAAGAACAATAAAACCGCTCGCGCTTAACCCACCTCTTTGTATACTGTCACTCGAGCTCACATTGTGCGGGCGTACGTATAGACGTAGAATGCCTTATATCGACCTCCAAAGTGCTGTACACTTAAAACCTTCGTTGATGGTTGTGCGACGAGAAAATGACTTTATAAAGGGAGAAGAGATTCGAAATGCACTGAACTATTATATAATTTTGTCTGAGTGTGTATCAATTTGAATTTGCACTTTAATATTTTTTTATGTCTTTATTATAAGTAAAAAAGGGAAATATTAAATGTCGTTGTCGTAGTGCTTTTAGCTACAGTATCTCCTTAATCTCCCATATTATTCAAATTAAAAAATATTTTGAAGAATCTTTATTTTAATAATAATTGTAGAATTCATATTTTTTTATAGTGAATTAAATAATTTTATAAAAAGATAACAGACATACGAACAAAATGTATGGTAATAAAATTATATATAATATAACGAAATAATATAGTATTTTCCTAAAAAAGTTCAATTTTAAAATTACATATCTAAATTCAATTTACTATTGTATCAGACTGTTCACGTTAGTAATAAATGTAAATCACTTGATTGAATGTGCATTCCACAATGTTCCCATTGAAAGCGATAGATGCATGGAGGGCTTAATGTTTTTTGCTATATATTCGCTTTTTCATTCCATTGTACCACACTACGAGCCTTTTTGATGGATTGCCAGCTAAGCTTGTTTTTTAGTGTGATAGATCACAGGTTTCGTCTCTCACTTCTGGTACATTTTAAATTTTTATCATTTTCTATAATTATGAGTGATAAAATAATAATTTACAGCATATTTTATATACCTCTACCGTCGCATCAAACATCCATCTATCAATCTTTACTCTTATACACAAATCAATAAATAAATAAATACATAAATAATAATTCAACAAAATATAATAAAATATATATTAATATATTTATTTCTTCGCTCTGGCACCGCCACGTAATACCTCGAAAGATTCGGCCGAAAGGTGAGAGCAGAGTGTTTTAGCGCTAAGTTCCCTCTTTTTTTTAAATAAAAAAGGAAACAATTAATATTACTTTGATATATTCAAAATCAAGAATATATTATATAAGTTCATCCTGCATTGAGCATTCTGACACTCGCTTTTGAACACCGCAACGTAAAATCATTTACTCGGTGACGTAAACGTAAAATATAGGAAATATTTTTATACATCCCGCCGTTTTTCACTTTTGTAAATCAAATATAGGCGCCCTTGCTTACGTACTGCTTAGATTTAATATTCCGCGCGCTCTGTGACAAGCGCGCCTCATGTTTTATTTCCTTGGATGAATATTTTAGCATGTTCAGAAAGCCAGTGCAGGCTCTATTAAGCGTAGATTTTTAACTAACATATCCTCCTATGTTAATTAAAAACCTGTATAGTTTGTTTGTTTGTGTAGGATAGAGGCTAGTCATGGTGCAGGGGAAAAAATGTGTGAATGTAAAAGAGATTGGTTGTTGGTTCGATATCACTAAGCTTTTACACGTTTTGGTAAAGTTAGAGTAGATAAATGAAAAAAAAAGGCATAGAAAATAAAATATTAAATTGTACTCACATTTATTTTATTTATCTTTTTTGGCTGGTTTTGTTAGAAAATATAAAAATTCTTCAAGTTGATTTTAGTTTCTCACTGTATCCCACATGTATCAGGGTAAGCAGAAGGAACTTGCAGTGTTAATACACTCTGTTCCCTACTTTCCACCAAATTTTTGAGACAATGAGTATTGAATGACAAAATTCAAAGTCGGCGTGTGTACACTTGGTATATTCTGCAAAAGCTGAATACTACTCGTATTGTATGAGAAAAAGTGTTGAAAAACTGTAAATAAAAAACTGGTGAAATGCGATTCGAAGTCATATGCGAAGAGGGCGTGGGCGAGAAGTACATTAAGGTTGACAAACTTAAATTTGCAGATTTTTTTTCTATAAAATATTTATAAATTTTAACTTTTGGGATTTATCCTCTTATATGTACTGTAAATTTTCACTTATTGCCAAATTTCATAATTGTAGGTCCATGGAAAGTACCCTACAAGTTTTGATTACGCGGCGACTGACTCTCATCCTTTGATTGCGTCATCTTAAAAGCTTATTTTTTTCTGTGCTCCAAGAGACCACGGTTTAAAATATTCGACATAAATTTAATCTCGTTAGTTTCTTTAGTACAGTAAGGATTCCATTTTTTCGTTTTGAGTTACGAAACCTTAAAAAAGCTGGTACAAATTACTTTATATAATACTAATTGTTTCAGGATTTTCAATAGAAGTGGCGTAATTAGTAAACTAATTGGTGTTGTTAATTTTCTAGTTTGATATTTGATACAATAGGAATAGCGGTACTACCAGGAACTCCTATCACAGCGTTGTTTTCAATCAGTTACTCTAATTAGATTAGTTTGTATAACCTTCGTGGGCTTCCCTCCCGCTTTGCTGTTCGTATAATTATATTATTTGAAATTTGTATTAGCTATTGCGTTATTTTGTATATTGATGTTAAATTATGAATGCTATGTTATGTTTATAGTGACGTCTGTTCATTTCCTTATTATAAATATTAACGCATGGGAAAGAAAGGATATTTTTTTATGATGTAAAATATAAAATATTTCATTTTCTCGAGAGAGGATCGAATCCAAAACTTGTGACAAGTTTTGGATTCGATCCTCTCTCGATTGTAATCACACTCCTGTGGCTCGGCACCATGACCATGCACCATGACTTCCGGCCGACTTACCGATTAACTTATATGCGTTTATTAGTTCCACCTGTTTCTATGCCAAAATATCTTGAAACATTATATTGATTTACTACTTGCCGTCAGATATGCTCGAAAATTCGCACACGTGTTCGGATTCGATGACAATATAATACTTTCGTAGCACGAATAAACCTGATATCCATGTCTTCCCGGAAAGGGATAACGAGGATATCAGGATAACGAGAACACTAACTTTGAAGATTTTTTTTTCAACGATTTGTGAAATGAGTAGAACATCTGCCTCATATTACGTTACTCTTTTATACATTTTTCACAAAATTAGAGAATACATTCTAGGCGGCAAAATTCATTACTAAATCCTAAGTAAAAGAATTAATTACATTAAATCAACTTCACACTGTTTCCCGCTCACAGCAGGGTAGGCAAAGGGAACCTCGTGTTAAGACCCACCGTTCCCCACTTTCCGCCAAATTCTTGAGGCATTGCGTGTTGAGTGGCGGAACTCAACGCCGTGCTTTGCCTCCATACCAGAGCGAGGAAATGAAAATATAAATTAAAATAAATTAAATTCTAAGTAGGATTCACAAATTCTCAAAATAATTTTGTTCAGATATTTTATTTCACATTGAGCCGTCAAGACAGTCTGTACTGTAATCTGTGACTGGAAATGACTTCATATTTCAATTTCTTCTCTCTGATAACCAGTACATGGCGTTGAGTTCCACCACTCAACATGGAGACAGAATTCTAAATAAACTGGGGAGTGCAAGTATCTTAATGGGAACGGAGTGCCTTAACACTTTATAACCAGGTTTCCGCTACTGACCCTGCTATGTGAAACGTGAAACAATTAAGATGTAGTATGCACGTCCAATAATGTATTAAAATGAAGAAAGCTTTACCTTTTCAATAAATTTTTTACACATAGGTGAGTATGTATCAAAACAAAAATAACATTCGAAAAACACAAATTTAATATTCAATCCCAAACCAAAAAAAACTCAACTCCGATTCTCGAAATTGAAATTGGAGCGAAGTACAGGAAAATTAAATTTTAAATAAGACAAGGGTTTATCACACTGTCGTGGAGTTCACCAAGTTATCGGGTGTTTGGAAAGTCGGTCGAGGTGTCAAACGTCGGATGTTACCACAACGCCACAGTCGAGTTTGGAAGTTCAGCGGTGACACCTGGGAATTTATACCAACCCGCCAGCACTGATAATTCTAATATAAGGATGCTAATTTTGTTTAATATGTATACGAGTATATCGTAACCATCGTAGTCTCTTCAAAAAACTGTATAATGAGTGGTTTTTTTTATATATATATGAAATATTTGTATTATAGCTGTCGGGTTGTAGGTCTTAAAGTAATGTCGCAAAATGGGGAACGGAACTATTTTTATGTTCAATAAAAAATTGTTCATATTAATATAAAATTATGATGTTTTATGAAAGCCTGAAGCTAACAGCTGCAAAATGGGTCTAATGAGAATTTTTAATACTTTATTATCATATATCTTTTAGATTGTATTTAAATATAAATAATAACTTAATATTAAGTAATAGAAGGTGTTGGGTCTGAAATCCCGACCCAAGTGACACAGACCGTTGTAACTTGACATAGGTAAGTTAAGGATTAGGTTGTAATATTGTTTGAAACAATCGTAGCTTATGTTTGAATGCTGTGAATATTATATAACACAGAGCTTACTTTCCCTCCGTTATTCCAAATTAAATTTCTTTTTCATCTTCACTCATATAATCTACTTTTGCTGCTTTTATTTTGTAAAGGAAACGTAAAAAATGTATATAATGTTGGGAATACATACGATCCATAAGAATATCTAGTTTACGATGCACTCTATGCGTACATCAACGTGCAAACGGTTGTTTAGCCCATTAACGCCCAAAATGAAACTGCAGTATATTTTTCTATTGTTTTTCTATTTATTAGTCCATAAGGGATAAAATATGCTATATAAGAAGATAAAATGAAAAAAATATATTTACATATCAAGTTTTAGGGGTGTACTCAGCCGTGTACAACGGGCGCTTTAGGAGTGAAATTGTTTGAAACAAGGTCGTTCAACACATAGCGTTTTCAAACATATTTCGCAACGCCAGCGAATTCTTTGGTGACAGATAACACATCGCAATGGGTTTTCCATCCGTTCAGGATTATGACCATTATTGTTCCGACCCCCTAGTGCCGCTGAGGATGACGGACGGCTCTTAGTTTTCGATAGACTGATCCATTTGGTCAACTCCACCCATTCCTTTATTATAGTTGACCAACATTTTAGGTATATTTACGTCAACCTTTTGCTTTCTGATGTTACACCATCGTTTGACTTTGCCCAGAGGCTCTATGTCATCAAAATTAGTTCCCATTGTAACGACATTATTGTCCTTCCGACGTACCATAGTTATCTAATTCCTTGTATCAAAACTATAATCATATTCCGCCCTAGGCTTCTTCTTCATATTTTTTACTGTGATCAGGGGACATTTCTTTGTCCGATTCTCTCGAACGGTTCCAGTACTTCGGTTGGCTGAGTTCTCCTCCATACAGTTAAATGTACATCACATTTTTGGCACATTTTGCAGGAATAGGTTTTAGCGGCTCATCATCACTGTCGCTCAATTCCGAAACATCGTAGTCAGGATGACGCCGACCTACCTCAATAGTCCCTGGAATGGCCATAGGGAATCTTGAAGCCGCCAAATTATCATCATTACCTTCTTCCTCATCACTCACCACAGCCGGATCTGGTGGCACTAATACCATATCGTACTCTTCATCATTGCTTTCATCAGCCAAAATTGATTCCAAGGCTTCCTCCAGTCTCTTATAGCTGGTAAATACGTTCCGATTGGCCATTTCAACTTATAAGTAAAGTAAAAACAAAACAAAATTTTAGTACGAATCTGCCCGCTGTACCCGCCTGTGTACAGCAAATGAAACAAACCCTACTTTACAAGTTTTGTAATAAACTTTAATTCTTATGTTATTATTACCAACACAAATAAATAGACTCCATAAAAATAAAAAAAGAAGTTGAAATATTTCACTATTTTTGATAAAAACCAACAAAATAATCTTACCTTGTATGTCGTGTCGGGACTCCGTATTTTATTACAAAATAAGTGACATTTGTTTTCGCGCCACCGCCTCTTTTTATTTATTATATGGTAACTAGTATCATCTAGGTTTGTAATTTCTAACTATTTTCAACACTTACCACAGATAAAATACATAATTTATCGATTAAGTAGTTGTACCTGTGCAGGTACAGAGGGCGGTAATGGGTTAGTTATCACTGAACTCGGGCCAAATAGCGATACGAAAATGTCGATACTGCGGAGGATGTCGAAAGATAGTATCGCGGCCAAATTATACCCCTGAGACATTTCATATATGTTTTGTATAAAAATAAATATGTATAAATGTGTGGAACGAAGCGTCTTAACATAAGATGTCGTCGGCTTACTCTGCTGTGTGCGGGATACATGAAGTTGCTTTTTTTTTTAATATTTTCTGAACTTGTCTCTGAACTAGTCTATAGATATTTGATTTAAAGTTATAATCTATTAAAAACAAGATCCCTCACGTATATTGAAAACCGTTTGAAGTTCTTAAGCTCGCGTTATGTAGTGCGGCAAATTTAATGAAAATATTACGGAAGAAAATGTATCAGGTTGTAAGAGCTATATTAAAACGGGTGAAATATTAGCTGCATATTGCATCTCTAAGGAGATTTTCTTCGAGAAATAAATTATTTTAGATACAATGTGGTTGGTGTATTATAAAACTATTATACAATATTATTTAGAATTAATAATCTTGTAATAATAAAACTGTTGCAAAATAATTTTATATATGTAATATTTGTATATATAATATTTGTATACTGTGTAATAATTGTATATACGTAAAGTAAAGTAAAATACTCTTTATTGTACACCGAATAATTAATTACAAAAACTGTTTACAAGGATACATGAAAAAGCACAATACGTATCAAAATCGAGTAGATTTATTTAACTTCCTGGCAATTGTACTTGGAAATTGGAATGACTTCGCAGACTGATAAGCATCAGCGTAGTAAGGCCATGACTCGCCGACCAGATGATCTGAACTATAGCTATAAGTACTTTGATGTGACACGTGGTTCATTTAACAGTAGTCTCGTGTTTCGTTGGCAAGGTAATGTTTGCAAGACTATAATAAATCAAGAAGGGGAACCTCCCACTATAGATGCTTATCTGCGACAATTGCCTGTGATACGGAATGTAATTGGTAATTGTAAATTTTCTTCGATATTATTATGATAAAAAAACCGTAGTTAAGTAATAAAGTTGAAGCCAGTCATAGCGCACTCAAGAAAATTAAATAGTTAATATATTAATTTCTTCGCTCTTCGAAAGCGGAGAGTAGAGGGTCGGGACACTAGATTTTCTTTACCTATTCTGTTATATACTGGCTAACGCGAGAAGTTAAAATCAAAAATAAATAAAATTTTGCTTACTTAATACAGGGAATCAAACCCACTAATATCGCGTCACGTCGCTTATAAAATACAACTTGCCCCCAATACTTTAAATACAATATTGTATAGTGATACAATCGCAACTCGGTCTCCCACAACCACATTTTATTGCAAAAGACTTCGCTACTTGGAATGTCAAATAAAATCGGATTATTGCAGATCCGTGACGACTGAGGCCTCTTGTCTACCGCTCAATAACATTTAGAAGCTTTTCCAACAAAACTTAGTCTTAATTCGAAATTGAACCGTCTTTGCTGTCCCGTGAATATTGCTGTCTCAAGTAGCTGAACTCCGCAGAAGAAGATAAGGAGTGCGATTTTAATAAATTAATATGAAACCATTTTCTTGTAAACCGACCATTGTAGGATTCATTTACGAAGTTTTCGAATACTTAGCTGTTTTACTGGAATTTGGTGTGTATTTTATGTGTGTTAAATATTTTTTTTTGTTTAATAATAAATTATTTTTATAATGTCTTTAAGTTAGTAGCGAAAAATAATATATATATATATATATATATATTTTTTCGCGTTCGTTCACCGTCCCCCGTTTCCGCCAAATTCTTTATTATGGATTACAAAAAACCTATACAAAATACGCTAAATATTCAAAGCACATACAATAAGAACAACTCAGTCGGATTGACAGCATCCATTTTATTACAGTCGACTTTATATCGACTTTACTGTCGACTTTAGAGTCGAAGACAAAAACTTTTGTATTACACTTATGGGTATAACTTTAGTATTTCCTTATCGCGAAAATAATAGTATGTTAAGAACTTAAATGACATCCGCAGTACATGACAAGCGAAATCGTTTAAAAGTTCGGCCAACTAGGTCATACCGCACTTTTAAAGCTCCGTTCGAGAATCAGGGCGTTCCTTCTGTAAATCGACAGATACGACCACATTTACTAAAACTTAAATAAAATTGTGATAGTTATCATGAGTTTTTTTGTTAATAACAATGAAATTCTTGAAAAGATAACGTTACCTATGCTTTCGATTCCCAGTCAGAGGAATGAGTTATTATTTATTAATGTTTTAATTTCTACTCTCTGCTACCAAGTCAACGTAATAAATAAAAGGCGTTTATTTCCCCCACTCAATAATAGTATTTGTTTGAAATTCTTGAAAATCTGTAATTAGTTAGTTTGTGACATTAAGCAATTTACGCGAAAATAATTAACAGATAGAAAATAAAGAGAGATGTTAAATCTTATCTTATGGTACTTAATGAAATTGAAGTTGTCGTAGCACACTCAGTGTACGGTTATATTTGGTATTATTTTCGTTTTCCTTGTAATTTTGACAGTTTATTTTCTTTTTATTTAGTTTAACGTTTTATCGTGCATATAACGGGAACCTGGGAACCTGGGCTTAAGACACTTCGCTTTCATTAAGGCATTGTGTGTTGAATGGCGCCACTCTACAATGTACTTTTTACTAGAGTGAAAAAATTAAAATAATAAATGTTTCATTTCCTCGAGTGGGAACCGAACCCACAGCCGTCGTTTTGACGCAGACGTAGTTGCACGGTACCGCTCCTGTGCCACGACGTCTCAATTTTTTTATTTCTACAATTTTTTCTGACCGCAAGTAGCCATAAGTGATTGAAGTACAATGTAGTAGTGAGCTTCCCGCAGCACGTGCGTCGTCAGCCGCCTGATTGGGATCTCGGCGTCATGACGTGACGTGACTTGTACATCGTTTTACTGTTCTGTTACTTTGTAGTCTTTGTTGACTGTTTTTAAGTTTTGTAATTTTTTTAGCTTCACGTTGTATCCCGCGCATAGTACGGTTGGCAGAGGGAAATGGAATGGGCGGAGTGTAAAACTAGACTCCCTCTGCCTATCCTGCTACAGGCGGGATACAGCGTGAAGATAAAAAAAATATTATAATCATTAAATCACAACTCTTGTATGCCAAATAAATATATTTTTTCGTATTAAAAATAAATATAAACAATTTTTTTGAGTTTCAATTAAATAAATATTATAGATGTTTGCCATTTTATTTTAGATACGACTATGTCTATACTACTACCATGTAACGATAAGATAGAAAAAGAAAGAATTCTCAAACACGCTTCATACATTAAACGGTGTTTTAAATAGATATTTGGTAAGCAAAACAAAAAATCCAGTTAATTGTATTATTCTATAAAAAGAAAACCCTTTTAATGGTATAAAGTTCAAAGTTTTATTCAAATATTTACACGATTTAAAAAGTGACACCTGATGCCTAAAAGTATTGGGAGCTTTAGTGCGGACATTTACATTCACGAGCAAAGTGCGCGTGACAGCCTACTCTAGGAAATGTTTGCCAGCGAAATGACAATCTATTGATCGTTTAGAGTTTGGCAAGTACTACGAGTGAGGGTAGTTTTTGTTTCGATATTTATCAGATTTTAACATTGGAAGTGAAAATTATATTCAATTTGTTTATATAATATGTGGTTGGTAAAAGACTAAGATGTTTCATTTGTCGAGGGCTTTTTGGTCGAAGCTTATTTGGGTTCCGTACCAAAAGGATAAAATGAGAGCTTTTTACTAAGTCTTCGCTGTCTGTCTGTTAGTCTTTATGTTATCATGCTGTATCTCGTAAACCGTGATTGTAATACAGTTGAAATTTTCACAGTTGATGTATTTCTACTATCGTTATAACAAAAAGTTCTAAAAAACAGAATAAAAATAATATTTCAGAGCGCTCCCTTACAACAAATGTGACATGTTTCATAAATAATGGTACGGAAACCTTAGTACGTTAATCTGACGCGCACTAGGTCACATAGAAATCAATACTTTAGTAATGTTACTAGTGCATTTGGGCTTTTTATACCAGTTACACGATCACTATCCCAAAATAGTGCTAGAGATATAAAATATAATTATTTATAAAACACAGAAATCTACAGTAGATATGTGTATTCAGCAGAAAAATCTATATATCAATTTGAAATATTTTGTTTTTTCAAATTTCTACGCAAGTGCCGACGGACGGACGGTCATGGAATATTAACAACTAGTGGAATCTAATAAAAATAAGCTCCCCCGCTCAGGTGACGTCGTCGGGCCTGACTTCGGTAATTTGACGCCTCTATCCCGCTCACACTGCGGGTAATGACAGATGGGAATACTATGACGGGGTTCTTACCGACGGACATTATAAAAAATGTACATAAATATTTTATGTATTGTTTATAATATATATTGTTATGAGACCAAGCATGGCGCAGGGGCGTAAGTGTCTGACTGTACACGCGACTGGTTTTGGGTTCAAATCCCACATGAGTATATGAAATATTTTATAAATTTAAATTGTCGTTTCTTCACTCTGGTGCCGAGGCAAAGTAAGGCAGTGAGTTCCGTCAACTAGAATTGACTCAACACGCAATGCTTCCAGAATATGCCGGAAAATGAGGAACGAAATACTTTAAAACTAGGTTCCCTCTGACTACCTTGCTGTGTGCGGGATACAGCATGAAAGTGAAAAATAGTATATACGTATATAGAGTACGTATATGTACTTCATTTTCTTGTTTTTGTGGTTATAATATTAAAAGAATACTTTGGATTGAAACAAAATATCAAATATGATATTTATTAATATGGTTGACCTTAAAGTATTCATGAAATTCCTTCCTTATTCCTTTTTATATAAATACAATAGACTCTTTTTATAATATTGGTAAAAATTTCATATAGTTCATAAGAGTAGGGACTTTTTTCTATAAAAGCTTCTGAAATGGTGCTTTTACATTACTCCTATATGGACGTAGGTACGGCGTGGGTGGAGACCATCAATGATTATTGCAAAAAAACCCTACTGCTTTATATGTCACTGGGGCTTTTTCCCTAGCATAGTAATATATAAACTATCTATATATATTTTTTTACCTTCACGCCTTGTTGGAAGAAGAAATTTATTATTACCAAAGCAAAGAAGTGATCTGTGCATACACTCACAACCGTTGTGTTTACAGTCCTACGCTGTGCCGGGCGAGAGGGTGAGTACCACAACGGGCTGAGCTTAGGTATTATACTATTTAACTTTCAGGAATACAGTTTTAGATTTGTCAGCTACACGCCAAATTCTGCACGCAGCAGGGTAGGCAGAGGGAACCTCAAAATCTAATCTGATTGTTAAGTTAAATTGCGGAATTCAACTCATTACCAATGAAAAGAAACAAAAATATGAAAAATTTTATTTGCTCGAATGGGAGTCAAACCCACAACCCTTCACGATTACAGTCGTACGTTTGTGCTCCCGGGGTGCACCACTACTAGCTTCTTCATAATTATAGTAGGGATTAATCTGTGATCGTTAAGTAAATTTGCCCTACTTTTCTTTTTTTCTTTGAGACAAATATTGGCATGTAGGTAAATAGATAAAGTAGTGATATCAATGGGCTCTTTAAAAAGTTAATTATTTAATTTAAAAGTTGTGATTTTAAAACCACATTGGATTACCAAATCTGAAAATAAATTTATAATGAAATCCACAAACTTCATTTGTACAGTCAAATACTCACTTTGCTTTTTCTTTTTCCAGTATAAAATTTGAAAAAATATATATTTACACATAAAAAGAAAAATACTAAGTAAATAATATCTAATAGTAAATATCTTCTTAACGAGAAACAATACAATACAATAAAAATAACAATTCCCATGTGGACTGCTTGTTATCTTTGCCCTTTGAGCTAAAGGACGTATGAAATTGTCGGATAAACAGAAATTATAGGGAAGATCGTTGGGCCACGGTCGTGCTTTCGTGGAGCTTTAATATTTTTTTTCTTTCGTTACATTTCATATGTTTTAGTACTTTCCAATTTAATTTACTCTAAATTCTTTTTCATTTTTTGCTATAAATTCTATTTTTCGGTTCACTTCACTGATGTTGACAAATTATTCTAAAATGATTGCTTATCTCTTCTATATTATACTCGTATCGTATACATGTTGTTACTTTTTATGATATAATTGAGACACGCACTTACGAGTATAAAGAAAGTGGCGTCGCGAGGTTATCTTTGCCTCATATGATTTTATATTATGGCAAAGCAAAAAATAAACAACATGGCACTTCTATTTTATTTTTAGTAGCGTAGTTATTACATGGCTGTATCTAAACCAGTTTGATGTTTGAAAAAAATATATTTTTAGCTATATTCCAGACATAGCTGGGTAGATAGTTGGAACGTAGTGTTAAGACACTAAGTTCACCACATTCCAGTTGAATTCAAGTAAGGTTAGACAAAATATCTACAGTGCTGCGTTTTGTCAATACACTATTTCTATGCTCGTGGTAATTGTTGGCATTAAATATAACTATTAGTTAACAAACTAACAAATATTTTTTACATTTTTATTTAAAAAAAAATAAGAAATATTTTTTAATTTAACATCTTTTGAACCTACAATCATAATATCCTATTGAAACTGAGCCACAAAGGACATGACAAAATGGAAATATATTAAACAATATACGACACGTGGTATGCACCGACTGCACTAAACGGGCCTGCGCACTTCACACAATGAGGTGATTTACATTTATCCCCGAAAGCGGACCCCAATCGACTTCTGATTAAGGGCGCAACAGCAGGTGCACTACGTAAATTATTGGATTTGAATGGACGAAGCCTTCTTTTCGTAATAACTACTTTGATAGTCACTTTTATATTATAATTGAATGTAAAAAAAGGTTTTTTGTGATGGCGTTGGCGTAAAAAACCGTAATATTATTTTTAATATCTTTTTTAATAGAAATGTTTACTACTCTTTCATTTGTATGAAATTGTATACAAACATATAGAGGACGAATCTAGTTGTTCATTACAGTAATTGGGAATCAAACGCATGACGTTCAAATAATTTAAAAAATAGAACCTATAACCGTCTTACACACTTTAACACCTCGACCTCGAAAAGAGCGACGTAATTTAATACTGACGTGAACAAATGAGCGAATAAAAAACAATAGACCCTCAAAAGCTTATAGATTCTTTTTTTAACTTCACGCTGTATCCCACATATCCCTATATGTTACATAGGCAGAGAGAACTTAGTGTTAAGACACTATCCCCCCTTTTTGCCGAATTTTCGCATTGCGTATTAAGTGGCGGAACTCTACGCCGCACTTTGTTTTGTTATGAAAGCTAAGAAATAAATATTAATAAATTATAATTCATTATCCCAAGTGGGAATCTAACCCACAACCATCATGTTTACAATCACACACACGCTTGTGTCACTGTCCCACGACGGCTTCCTTACAGCTTATAGCTATTATATAAGCATCATAATATATCAAGCTTATAAAGACGTAAGAGCTCCATGAGAGAAATAAATTAAGTTGGTATATATTAATTAGGAAAGTGTCACGATTTCTCCGTTCGATTTTGAGTTTCATTGCAAGAGAACAGCAGGAGTAGAAGTAAATAACTTTTCAACGTTCAACCTTCATAGACATAAGTAAAGGTTATCGATATATTGAAAGATATTTACTATATTATATGCTATGGTCGCTTGTGCTATCTGGTCTTGGGAAAATAACTATAATATGAAAACAGTTACTTCCCCGAAGTGTACAATGCGTAGAGTTGAAGAATAAAACATCTATTTGAGTTAAAGTTACCACTCTCTATAGTACACTTACTGTAAATATAAAAACGGTATATCCCAAACTGTAGTCCCCATCTCCAAATCGATTTAAGTTTAAACGCTGTAACTTCCACACTTGAAACACGAAAGTCGTTTTACTTGAATATTGTAGAAAAGTAGCTTCGGTTCAAAACTGTCGGAAATTCAACTAATAGCTAAATGTAAATACACAATTTAACAAAAAGAAATATAAAATTGGCTTTTCCGATGCTGCATGCTACTATATCTCTATATGGAAATGTAATATTTTTCCAAACTTTATACTATTACTTTATATTATATGTAGAAATATATGTATGTAAATAACATAAACTTAACATCACGCTGTATGGCGAAGTGACGCGCGACACGATATTAAGATACGGAACCCTAGCGAATTATCACAAAAATTAAATTTATCAAGCAATTTTATTTTTAGCTAGTTATAAAGTATGCAAGTCACTTAGCTGGTTTCAATAGAAGTGGACACTCGACTTGTTCGCGGTATATCCACAGTGAACTCGACGCATCGGAGAACTGTTAAAGTTTCCATGTTCATATATAAGTTTGGTTTAACAGTCATATTTCAAATAGTTCTGACTTGAATACAAGCTTAACTTCGATACGGGATATTCTGTGCTGTTCTTTAGTGGTCATATGTCCACATTTTGATATTGTAATTCTGCGAACTAAGTTAGCAATTTTGATTTTGTTTTTCGAATAAAATATATAAGTAGGATCATCTATTCAATATTTTTTAGGGTTTCATCCTTAAAAAGCTAATAAAGAACATAGGATCACTTTTTTGTCCGTTTGTCCGTCTCCCAAGAACATTTATCGCGAGACTAAGTAAGACTAAGAATAAGTAGTTTATAGAAAAGGCTAAAGTAAGTAAAAAAGTTACATATTCAATCAATAAGTACACACAAAATAGCTGTTTTTGTATATGTGAAAACTCCATTCCTCTGAATGTAGTCGACATTCTTTGTCAATCGCTAAAACACGAAGCGAAATGTGTAGTACCCTATTCTATATAATATGTGCTCTCTGGTGGTATATCGATTTACTGACCTAGAATGCGATTAAAACGAGACCTACGGCGAACTTATTGCTTTTTCTATTTTATAAAAAGTTTAGAAAAACAGATTATGAAATAAAAAATAGGTCTTCCAAAATTCGACAGAAAGTGAGAAACGGAAGTATCTTAATGAGAACAGAGTGTCTTAACACTAAATTCCCTTCCATACAGGTTCCCTTTGTCTACCCTGCTATGTACGTATGTAATAGAGTGTGAAGCTAAAAAATGCTTTTTAAAAGTTAACAGCCAGTTACATACGAACGTGAATAAAACTCTACACAGCAGATAAGTCCGGTCAATCTTTTTGACAATTGAGTTTCAACTCCCCCTAGAAACTAATTTACCTTCCATCGCTCCTCCATATTTGCGCAGTTATTACATTTAGTTTGATCAGATACAAAATTGTCCAAGCAGGGCCGAAGGGCCTTCTTCTTATAAGATTTATCAGGACACAACGTTATGTTCGCAAAATCAAGTTACTCCTACCTGATCGTATTATCGGACGTTATATGATTGTAATATAAATAAAATCCAGTTTCACGTTGTATCCCGCATACAGAGTGATAGGCAGGGAGCATGTAGTGTTAAGACACTCCTCTGTTCTCCACTTTGAGTGTTGAGCGGCGTAACTCAATGCCGGGTTTTTTTTGCCTTGGTCCCAGAACGAAGAAATGAAAATATTAATAAGTAATGAATCGTTTACCGAGTGAGGTTCGAACCCACAACCCTCACGTTAATGTCACATCCCTGTGTCACCACGGATTCGATTGTAATATTGTGGGCGAGATATTTATTGTATAGATGCCACGATTTATTATAAATTTACCGAGTCAGTCAGTTTTTCGTAGATTCTAAAAGATTTTTATGAAAACTGTCACTTATTTATTAATAACTTTACTATTACCTATTAGTTAAGCTATAATCAATAATTACTCTTATATTGGATTACTTTAGTAGCCTCGGTAAGAAGATTTCCTTTAAAACAGTAAAAAATTACGAAAAATATATATTTTTATGTTATTTACCCTTACTTTTTTATTTTTATAATTAGCATATTGATAATATGGCTAAATCTCGAGCGATATAATCAAGTTTTCTATAACTAATTACTTGTACACTTGTACGTAAATGTAAATTTTACTTAATTTAAATTAATTAAAAATCTGCAGAGCTTGAAAACGTCTCAAACTAAAGTGACTTAATTTATCTCTTTAATCGCGGAGACACTTGAAGGATTTTTCTTCTGTAATTACGCTTGGGTTTCAAATTTTTATAAAGAGCGCCGTCAAAACATTCACAAAAGGATTTAGAGTTTTTTTTTTATTTATACGGCAAAATATGAGTGATTTTAAAATAGGACTACAATAATTCTTAAATAATTATTCTTAATAATATTTGACAACAAAAGAAACTATTATTTTATTTGCTTTCTAACTAACCTAATAAGCAATATATAGCTATATATTACGCACGTCCATCGAGTAGTACCAAGATAATGGATGCGGAGCGCGTATGATAAATTATATACTGTTACTATATTCATATAAAAATTATATATTTTAATGTCTTAAAAAACATTTGAATTTGAAAAACATAATTGTGATGTATCACGTATATACGTGTACTCGTATATCCCTTCCCTTTATGGAGGGAGGTATGACCTCAGGTGGTAAGGCTTTACTCGTTTCCATGTATCGTACTGTACTTGCAGTCAAAGTAACTTCAGAAACCTAGATGTGTCATGTGTGTGATGAGAATAAGCAAACTCGTAACTATGGACGCTATACCGACCCGCACGTAACAGGGTAGATAGAGAAATCCTGGGAACTTATTGCTAAGAGAGTCTGTTCCTCATTTCCGCCAAATTCTGAGGCCATTAAGTCTGGAGTCGAATCCACAACCAATCGTTTTTCCTGTCGCTTGTACAACTGGGTCACGGCTGGTTTCAACATTTGACAATTACATTCCACCTACCGCGTTATAACGGTGTAAAATTTTAACCAACACATATACACACACTGTTGAAGTGTTTCAGCTTTGTTTACTCGTGTTTGATGCTACGCGCGCTACATAATTGATGCTACGCAAGCTGCTTTACGCTACGAGTGCTTTATGCGCGCTCGTAGTGGCTCGTAGTTGTGTTTGACAATCAAAAATATTTCACAAAAGTTGTATTTATTTCATATGTTTATTACTACAGTGTAATACATTTTCAGTTTAAAATGTATATTTTGTAATATAAATGAATAAGCCAACTTCACGAAGGATAATTATTATAAAGAGCCCGGTTCACGCGACCAGCGCACGCGGAGTGCCGTCAAAGGGAAGTCTGGTAATTAGCAAATAAAGCGAATACGAGACTCTAAATGTTTAACTTTCTATATATTAATTATCTTCGACTTTGCCACATATTGTATAGTTTCTTTGAAAAGTTTGTTTAATTTACATTTATATACACTTGTGAAGCTTTTAGTTAAGAGAGACTTAGTCGTAACTTGGTATATGTCTAGCTGGTTTGAGGTAAAGCGATGGTTATAGTTTCAAACTTTAATCGAGGGATATTTGCTTATTTTTATAAAAATATTTACCACATATTGTTTGTTTTAAATTATATTTTTTATTACAAATATAATATTAAATCGACATTATTGTACTAACCTTTCATTCTAAGGAACTTCGAATGTATTTTCCCGTTAATGTTGAATTAATATAAAGTTTTCAGCGATGACAAGTGGTTTCAGCAGCTTTAATACAATGTTATCACGATATGATATACGAGGGTCATCGTGTTTTATCTTAACGACCGACGGGATGTAGAGCAAATAAATACTATCAGTTTAAACTGTACGCATAAAACGGTTTATTTGTTATTTACCGCCTACATGAAGTAATATAATGATTATAGCTAAATGTGCGTTTAGTATGAAAATTGTAAAAATTATTTGATAAATGTTTTGGACAGTATTTATAATATAGAGCATGTATCGACTATCGTGTAACCGTGATGTGACGTGACGTGTGGGTTCAATTCCCACTCGAGGGAATGACATATTTAAAATGTCCATTAAATCGCTTCGAAAAGGAAGTAGAGTGGGGTGTTGAGTTACTCCTAATGTGAATATTAAAAATAGCTCCTAGGTTTCCTCAGACAAAAATATATTTATATTGGCAATTATTGATCATTTTAAGTATATGCTTAAAACTACATTAAGGATTAAGCAAATAAAGGGAATTGGCCTCATGTAGTTTTTTATATAAACTTACTTATAAAGAACATCATATATTTTTTTATATACACAAATACAAACAAACAAATTACTAACATTTTATACATATTTAATTTCTCAGCTATATAAACAGATTCGCTGACGCCATCAAGAAAGTAGCTATTTAGCATAAAATAGGGTTTTACAGTGTTGAGTGCGCGCGGGTGTGTTTGACACTGGATTTATGATTTTAATAAAACTCTCGCAATAACCTCTGAGTGTATCGCGAGCGCGGACCTCAGCAGTTAGCAGAAGTGACATACTCCTCTTGGCAACAATTCATTTATATTTAATTATTTTACTTACCGGCTTGATGAAGTATTTTTATATTATATATGGGCCGTCGTGGCATAGGGACAAGGGTGCGATTGATGTGGGTTCAATTTCCACTTGGAAGAATGAAGTATTGTAATATTTTTATTTTTGTGCTTTATAAATGAAACAAAGCGCGATGTTAAGTGTCGCGACCAACATGCAATGTCTTAAGAATTTCGCGGAAATGGGAAACAGAGTGTCTTAATACTACGTTCCCTCTGCCCACCCTTCTGAAAAAAAAATTCAGTTATCCACAACTTTATTTGAAATTCTCGAATAAATTATTTTTTTAATACGTATTTCTAAATACACTCTCGATACACTCCACGTACCAACTGTCAACCGATTATGACGTACCACGGTTATTACAAGTGACATCATATAGCAGCTAAAACGACAACAAAATGTATAAAAAAAAATATTATGAGAAATTTTTTTCTTTATATAGACATAATAAAATATACTTTAAACTAGACATTCAATATTTTGGATAATTTTTAAGTAGGTATCGTGGAAGATTTAGAAGCTAATTGAACTATAAACCCAATGTGAAAATAGCTTTATTTTTATACGTTATATTTATTCCAGCTTTGCACTGTATCCCGCATAATACAGCAAGGTACCACTTAGTGTTAAAACACTCCGTTCCAAATTTTCGAGAGATTCAGTGATGGATCTCAACGTTGCGCTTTGTGTTGCTACCAGAGCGAGGAGAAAATCAAAAATATACCCCAAGTAGAATTCGAATCCACAATCTTCGCATATAACTGCGATGATTGTGGCGGAACACAAAGTCAGATTAATTGCCACGACGCCCTTTTTTTCGGATGTTATAAATATATACAAAAAACCTCTCAAAGAGAAAGAAAAAGAGAAGAAAAAAACCTGTATAATTTTAAAAAGAAATTATCATACTTAAATCTTTGAATATATCAAAGAGAATATAATATTAGTACACATTTAATTTCAAGTAAGTATTTAACGACGTATCCGCCGTTGAGATAATTCGCAATGAACGCTTAATTAAGCCTAAGCTACACTCGAGCCGTTCGTAATCACGATAAGATTTCGCAAATACCTATATATTCGTTTGTATCAAATATTTACTTTCTCACAAACGTACGTGGTGGATAGAAAACAATGGTAAACTTAATGAATACGTAAGATATTTTATTTCTCATGGAAATTATGTGAATTTGGTTGTAACTTTTTGTAATTGTATCTTGTAATCTCCATATATCACGACTTTTATACATAAACTTTGAACTTGTAATTAAGCTCTCTGCCCTCTCGCATATGTGAATAAATAGAGAATATCAAGATGTTCATTAATAATTGCATTGAAGAGTACACCATTATCATGTGTCTAAATGTTTTTTATGTGTTATACTTTCAAATGTGACATAACATAAAATATTTGAATTTGGTTCTGTAGAAGGTTACAGCTACACAAAAATAGTATGAAGTTCGATATAATATTATTAAAATAATATATTTGTCTTTCATTTTTTAAAAATCAGCTTCACTATATTCCGCAAATAGCAGGGTAGTCAGATGAAACCTAGTGTTAAGGCATTCCGTGTTGAGGGGCGGAAATTAACGCCAAGATTTTTAATAAAAATTAAGAAATCACTCCAGCGAGTGGAAATCAAACAAAAAAACAAAAAAGGCAAAATAAGAAGTTAAGTTGGCAACACGGTTACACTTTATAACTGCAATTTAGTGACGATAATGTGAACAATAAATACGGTAATTACGGTAATTTACGTAATGAGTACAACACGCGTACGAAATTTTATTTCACGTCACGTTCATTCATACGTGGTTTATATAAAAGACTTAGGAAAAGAGAAGGATTTTGATTACTTTAAAAGAATATTTACATCAAACAGCCTCTGGACTTATTTTATTTACAGAAATGCTTACATATTAGTATAATGTAGACAGAGGCTACTGCTATGCATTTGTTTCTTATTAAGGCCTTTCGGATTCCCAATTACCGCCGAATTTTAAAGGCAATACGAGGTGAGTGGCGGAAATCAACGCCGCGCTTTGCCTTATTATAAGAATGAGGACATATATATTTTTATAAGACGGTCAGGATAACTGGTTATCCTGGTTTTGGTATTGTAATTATAATAAAACAAGTATGTGTGGTGTGTATTTAAAGTATCTTTAAATAAAAAAAAACATTGTACGCAAGATTCTACGTGGCGTTATTAAATGCACATTAAACGTACGCAGCCCTTAAGAAACGTAAATTAAAAAGAAATTGCTGTAAAAGTATACACAGTACTGTTGATATTTCATTAACCCAGTATTGTTGACTCCTGGGGTGAGAGAGATGTAAAAAGAACGAAATAAGGGCACTTAAAGAGCCGAGCTTGTTTGGTAATCAAATTTTGTCCACGCTTTAAAAATGTTGAAATATTAGACGGCCGACTGTGCTTATATTTTACTGTGCCACGAATGAGGTCGGTCGTGGCGTAGAGGAACAAAGTGTGATTGTAAACGTGACTGGTTGTGGGTTCGATTCCCACTCTAGGAACTGAAATATTTGATATTTTCATTTCTTCGCTCTGGTGTCAAGACAAACCGCAATGCACTCAACTCGCAATGCCTCCAGAATTCGGGAAGCTGTGAACGGAGCTTTTTAATACCAGGTTCCCTCTGCCCCCTGCTGCATGCAGGATACAACAGAAAGCGAATTTTTACTTTGTATATATCTGCAGTCCTCATAAAATGAAGAGAGAAATCGGTGGATAAACTTTTGCTATTCTTTTACAATTAGCGTGTTTTCTGCTTGCCTTTTTTTTAATTGTCATAAAATTGCTTCAATTGTGATAAAAATAATAAACGTAACACTGATTGGTTCAAACATTGTGTCGTTTTAAAAATGTAATGGAATTTATAAAAGCAAATTTAGAGGCCTGTCGTAGTCCGGTAGAAAAAATGGGTTCCCCACACGAGAAAAATATATTTATATTTTGATTTCTTGGAACGGATTGTCTTAATACTAGGTTCCTTCTGCTTACCCTGCTGCTTGCGGGATATAGCGTGATAATTTTGGCTTTTTTAGAAACTATATATACCTTCAACAAAAATGAGGAAAATTCAAAACATAATAGTATTAATGTACGTATTTCTGTATACGAAAAACCGATAAAAACTCAATATTTACTCTCGTATTCGCAGAAAATAATTCGTTATATATTATTAAACTACTGTTATTAGTTAAGACTTGGAGAGCCACTTGTACCAATTACGGGAAACTTGACTCGTTCGTTATAATATAACTATACTTGTAATAATAACGGAAAATTGGGTTAACGTTAGCCATAACATATAATATTCTTATTTATTTATATCTATCTTATAAAGACAATTTTATTTTCTACAAAATGGGGTAAAATTGATATCATTATTTTCTCGATTAATATTTCTCGAAAATAGACTGATGATAATGGTGAGGTTTACGCTAATGATTTTACAGTCTAAACAATAGTTCAATTTATTTCTACGAAAATATTCCTTATGTTTTTATTTTTTCCCACCTTAAATTGTTTTAAGCATACACAGTCACTCCAAGCTGTATAAGCTAAACGCAGAATGGAAGATTTTCCATATATAGCTAGAATTGTTATTCCAGCGATTCCTGCTTTTCTAACACGTTTTAATTAAAGTGAAACTGCTATACCGAAACAAACTTTACAGGTGTAGTTGTATGATGGTCGAGAAACGCGTTCTAGCTTATTCAGGTTTACTTAGAATTTATCGAGTAGTTAAGTAGAAACACTAATACGGGGCATTGTTTGCTGTAACGTTAGCCGGCGTGTGCTGTGGACATTATTTGATACGTAAATATTTGTAGTCGGATGAGAGCGTGTAATGTCTTATGAGGGTTTGCCGTCAAGAGCAGTGGGCGCTTTTTTAATATATTTAGAAAAATCATAATATGAATTTTGCAGCAGATAGTTCCTATTGAAAGAAAATTTTTACGATTTATTGCATACCTTAAGAAGTACTTGTAGAAGTAAAATAAGACAAGGAGTTTAAATTAAAAACAGGACCAGTTAAGCCATTATACACAGTTCATTTTTTAATTCACGCACTTGCAATTGATTTAGTTACATTAGATGTAAGTCTAGGCCATCGTGGCGCAGGGGCACAAGCGTACAATTGTAAGCGCAACTGTTATGGGTTCGATAATACATTTTTTTTATAGCAACTAAATACAATGACGATCTTGTGGGACCAATTTTGTCAGATATGTTGAAATTGTTTTAATTATGTTTACTTATTACTATCATATATGTATCTCAACTTTTTCACGATCAAGTCGGTTTTAATAAATGCCCCGTCCCGAGACCCTCAGGAAAAAAGACATTTACTATATTCTTGTTAATACCCCTATACCCCATGTTAAGTTATTAAAAAAAATAAATAAAATGAAATGAATATATATATATGTCAAGTTTTTTAATGTATCCCCCACCTTCACCCCTAGCCTTAAAATAACAATACATCAACTCCTCTAATTCAGCTTGTGACCACTTCTGTTTTCCTGCAGTTGTTGAACTTATCGTGGTCCCCACGAATGGACCGGCCGAGAGTTCGACAGGAGATTCCCTTCTCGGCAAAGTCTCATTCGTTCCTACCCCATCCCCCTCAGAATCGGCTGTGACATTTTCGGTTTCCCCGACTCCCGCCCGCCTGTTCAACGGAGAGCCACTGGCGGTTCGCATGCTGTCATGTCCAGCGCCAGCTCCAGACATGCCCCGGCGATCACCCCCGGGAAGCGACCCTATACGTAAATTCTTAAATTGTCTCTTCATGGTTAAGAAGGTTGCTAGTGCTCCGTTGGCCATCGATTAAGTTACCGTCTGCTATACAGACTTCGATGTTCCACCCCTCACGTGGCATAGATCTTACAGCCGGACGTGGAGTTAGACTATGAGGGGCTTATTACTATTATTATATTTATTACTATTATTATATTTATATATAGTATTATATATTATATTATATTATATATAGTATTTATGTGAAGGTTAAATATTTAGAGCGAAATGTATTCGAAAGACTTCTTTATGTTTCGATTGAGATGCTATAATAATAGGATAGAGTGATCATTAAACAATAATTAATTTCTAATGTTTATAAGTATATCCGTACTATATATTTTTCATTTACATTTTCTACTTTTATGTTACCGAAAATCTTTGAATGGTTGTGATTTATACGACAAAAATGTAATAACCGAAAGTGCAGTCCTATGTAAATATGGTACAGGACGCAAGGTATCTAAGGCTTGAGTGTTTTCATGATATTTGATGTTTATTTGCGGCAGAAGCTCGGTCCTTTGTATCGGCGCGACCGGGCCAGGCCGCCAGGCCGCCAGGCCGCCAGGCCGACAATGGGCAGGCGGCCCACAAAGCCCGGCAAGATAATGGATATTGCTTTTCTTGTGAGTTTCAAAGCTGCCTACTTTAGAACCTCTCATAATCCGCTTACAGGCAGCGTAACTGCGTTATTGTGCTTCGAAACATTTCCTTGCTAGAGCTGAATCCTGTCTGATAGTTCGACGGATTGACTTTGCCGGGGTGTGTATTTTATTTTTATTTTTTTCTGGCTTTATTTATAAATATTTTATTAAGTTAAAAATTTTTCTACTATATTGGTTGTAAATCAGGTTCACGCTGTATACCGTATACAGCAGGGTTGGTAGATGGAACCCAGTATTACCCTGCCATATACCCTGCCTACCCTGCCATGTGCGTGACGATACGTGAAGCTAAAAAAAATTTAACTTATATATTGGTAAAAGTATAATTGCATCGTCTTAAAAACGTGGCAGTTATTTTTACAAAAATAAATACCCATACAATAATTTAGTAAATCATCGAGCTGGTCTGATGACGGCGCCAGGAGCTGAAATGCGGTCTTCACAACTACTACTATATATATATAAATTTCCTAATTAATTGTATAATACTTGGTATAGGAAGGCATGCTTTTTTTAAACTAAGACTACAATAAACTTTTATTTACACAAAATGAGAGTTGTTTTATTCAAAGCTTATCGGCGTAAAAAACAAATATACATTTCATTATGAAACCAAAGCTTTTTTGTCAAACGTTACCAAAGTGAATGACATCTGTTGCGTTCATTCTCTGGCATTGAAACTAAATAAACGACATTTTAAAATGTTGATGAAATATTTTTTTCTATGAACTATACGACTTTTATATGTAACCTATGTGAAAATATTTATACAATTTTATACAATAATATACAATTTTATATCTTATGCTGATTTTTTTTTTATTTTATGAAAGGATCACGAAACGACTGTACACAATAAACTTATGGATTTCCTTTTAGATAAAATAAATAATTATTCATGGTACAGCAGCCCAAGGGTGTACTATTGTAACGCGACGGTTGTGGATTCGATCCCTCACTCGAGGAAGTGAAATATTTATTTACGTTTATATTTCCGTTTCTTCGGTCTGGTATCGAGGCAAAGCGCGGTGTTTAGTTGTGCTCTGTACTCAACACGCAATGCCTCCAGAGTTACCAGAAGTGGGGAACGGAGTGTCCTAATATTGGGTTCCCTCTGCCTGTACCTGTCCCTGCGGCTTACGGGAGACAGCGTGAAGCTAATTTAATTTTTGATTTAAAAATATATCATCTAAGGAATTTCTTTGTAAGTTCGAATTTCATTCGATAGAATTTATCTTTAAAAGAGTACAAAGACTCCCTTTGTCTGACTACGTGAGTGAGCTACGTTGAGACAATTTACGTGATAGTTTTTTGATAAATGGACTTACCAGCAAATTGTTTTTTTCAATTCGCCTTAGGTCATTAGCGCATACAAATAAACGAAAACTATTCTCTTTTAGCTCAGCTTCATGCTCTATCTCGCATGTAGCAGGGTAGGCAGAGGGAGCCTATTACTATGTTATATTATATTACATAGCACAAAAAAAAACTATTTCCAAGCTATGGAATCGAACTCACTATTCGTGTTGTAACTAAACTTATTTTTTTCTATTTGTAGGATTAAAATATAGTCATTCTTGAGACACGGAATGGAACTCACCAATTCAACTAACAGCTTCACGCTGTATCCCACACACTTCAAGGTAGATAGAGGTAACCTAATGTTAAGACACTCCGTTCCCCATTATCCGGCAAACTCTGGAGCCAATGTACCGTTTTCAATGGCGAAAATGTAAATATTTAATTTCCCCGAGTGGAAATCGAACGCACAGCCATTACACAGTTGTCATACATTGTAATATATTAATAATATATTGATATGTAAATTGACAATTCAGTTATATTACAAAAAAAATTCTTCCGGTCAAGACAATACAGTCCGGAAGCCGCAAATTCTTAGAATAGGAGATGGCCGCTGTCCAACCCGCACAGCATTCCGTTACTGACGCTGGATATCAGTTAGTTTCGTCGATAAAACCGTTTAATGGTAATCGCTCTGTACTCGCAGGGCTCACATACTGCAGTGGTATTGAGTTGTAACTCTGATTAAGCTGGCTTCGCTTTGGAGTACGATTTAGGGGAAGTCCGCAACACATGATTATTGCTGTTAAGCCTTAAATCCCGATGATTTACTGCTTAGGTGTTATTTTTGCAAAGGGAACTTGGGAACCTCGTATTACGATACTTCCCTGTCCTGTTCTGTTCCATTATCGAGACTAAATAAAAAAGAAAAAGATTTGTTATCTAATTCCTTTTATTTACCGTAAAAATAATTTTGCTACCTTAGCACGTAATGCTTCCAGAATTATGCGGAAAACGAGTTAAAAACGAGCATAAAGCTGAAAAATATTGCATAGAAAATCGTGTATTTACAATAATGAGCATCTTATCAGAATTATTTTTTAAGGTATATTAATGTTTCGTTTATACTTATTATTTTTCCAAGTCTATCTCCACCTCAAAGGTCGGCAACGCACCTGAATCTGGCGTTGCCGGCCGATTGCACTCGGTGGTGGTGATCACATACCATCAGGTGACGTACTTACGGTCATTTTACTTGTCTTCTTCCATAAAAAAAAAAAAACATAAGCATAAATAAACAATAAAATCACATCATTAGTTCTACTATAGTGGTATTTGTGCGGTAAACACCTTAGAATGAGTATTGCGCGAACTCAATTACGTCGGCGTTGTAGTCCGCAGACCGACGCGGCAATTACTGTCGCCGCTCATCCGTAACGCGATGTTAATAGCTCACTGATTCTTACCTACCTTACATGCTGTTTTATTGTTCTAAGCCATTCTCTTGTGAAATCGTCAACTTAACACTGATGTTTTATTGATTTCAGGGAGTAGAGATTGTTGAGATAGAAGTAATTGGTTCAGTTTAGCCTTTCTTAGGACAAGAGTTAGTTAGATAGACAATAGTCTCCGGAAATCGGATAGCGTTAACACTGGATTCACTTTGTCAACCTTTGTTTGTAATTATTTAATAATAAAAATTTTATATTACGTGTATATTTTTTAATTTATTTTCCTCTATAGTTTAATGGCGGATCCCAATATCGCATATTATTTAATCGCACCAAATGATCACATATTTTTTAATACAATTATTCCGTCATATCACCATTGAACATACTATCAACTGTATTTGGTTGCCACGCCTATGAAAATCAATCGAGTAACCAAATTACAAGACGAATATTTATGCAGATTTTTATTTTAAAGTACCTGTATAATAAGTAAATGAAAAATACTTACATGAATTTTAATATTAGAATAAGGATAAAACGTAAAAATATTCACTCTGCAATGAGTAATGTATGAGTATGAGCTCGCACGCTTTTTGTAAATGTTTGAGAAGCCTCCCTTCAAAAATAAACCACAAGCACCAGCCTCCCTCACTTATAAGACGTACCATATATAAGATAGTTCTAGGTTGTTGTGTGTTTGATTTCCACTCGGTTTAATGAATTATTTAATACATTAATTTCCTTGTTCTGGTAACAAAACAAAGCGCGGCGTTGATACCCGCCACACAACATGCAACGTCTCGAAAGTGGGGATCAGATTGGCCTAACAATAAGCTCCCTCTACCCACCCAGCTCCATACAGGAAATATAGCGTGAAGCTTGCCTTCAAGATTTGCCACGTGGGCCACAAAAATACATTTCGAACGAATGTGTCGCAGTCGACGGGTGAGGCCATCATTTGTTTCCTCCGGAGACGTGGTACTGCGTGGAAGATATTGTTAGGGTTGAACTACAAGGGTAATTTGATATAACTATTATATTATTGTCAAATGAAATATATATATTTTTTACTTTTGTTATGAGTACCTAAGTTCAATTGCACTTAAAAGATGAAAATAAATTTAGAATTTTTTTTTCAAAATTATTATTTGCCGATGTGTGTAAATGAATTTTACACACATCGGCAACCCTATTACTTTCGCTCTCATAGCAAAACGGCTTTATTTATCTAACATTCCCTACATTTGACCTCACGACGTTCTGGAAGCTTTCAACGCGCTACCTTAGCCAGTCATTCCAAATATTACTACTGTTTTATATATGAAAATAAATATCTTAAGTGATTTTCTTGCTCTTATAAAACATAAAATTACAGTATATCTCACTTAATATACGTGTAATACGTGTACCTGTTTAATACGTGTTTTTGAATGAATTTGATGAATATAATAATTTATAGATGTAAAACTTTTTATAAACTTATATTTAAAATTAATATTTAAATTTATTCGCAGTGGTGCTGTGACAAAGCGTGGCGTTGAGTTACATTACCCAACACGTAATCCAGAATTCGGCGAAAATTCGGTGCCTGTGTGCGGGATACAGCGTGAAGATGATTCAGTTATAATTATTGTCAAGAAAAGAATAATATTTAGATATGTAAATATAAAAATCTTAAGTTAATAGAAATCAGTGACGAAATAAATATTCTTCGAGGAGTATTGTAAATCAGTATACCAGATAAACATATTATATCTATAAAATATAGTTTATTTCTGTTTGTGTCTTACTAAATGTTAGGTGACTAAATTAAGCCATGTATATATTTACTATATATGTAACCTCATCAAGCTTGTAAGAATTTCGATGACAACGTATAACATAGTAGTCAGAGAACGTGGCCGATTTCCAAAATGTGCGGGTTCAAATTACGTTCAAATTATGTAAGTTTTCTAAAAAAATACATTATATTTTTACGCACGTAAATACATTTAAAAAATATAGCATTTAAATCATTGTATATTGAAAGTTCCATAAATTTATAGCATCCTATTTATAACGGCGCGTCTTTAATATTTCATACGATGTAATACGTGGCCCCGTCATATCACGATAGTACGTCTATATTTCATTGTGTATTATATATTCCTACCTACATATTGCATCTTTGAAAGTGAAATTATAGAATGGTGTCAAGACAGAATAATATCTATTTTGTAACCAAATTAAATCTACAAATATTTTCTGGTTTATTTATTAGGTATAAAATACTGGGTCAATTATAAAAAGGTTTAAAAGAACAAAAAAAGTGTTCTAAATAACCGTGAAATACGTGTTCAGTTAAATATTTTAAGTGGTCACGTTAAGTTAAGTAAAGAAATAATGACGCAATGTTGAGAAGCTTATGAAAAAAAAATAATATCCTACTCCAAGACTCCGTTTTTTTAAGAGGGAAACGGACGTTCACTTTATTTTCATATCTTATAACTTGACAGTAACTTGAAAATTTCTTGTATAGTTAAGTCGTTAAAGAGTTGGGTTCTTAAGTGAGTTAGTAACTTATTATCTTCTTTGAAAAAAGGTTCACTATCTAAATGATTTATATGGAAGATTACAGTTAATTTACATATAAATGTAGTTAGCAAAAATTCTTGTTACTTTTTATTTTCTATAAAGATGAGCAAATATCCAAATACACAGTAATGTGAATAACTTTTATATAGTATTTCCAATTCAATGTGGAATACATAAAAGTAATGCCAAAAGCCACTTTCAAAAAAAAAAAAAAACTAAAGCAAACCAAATCAATATAACAGTATAAACATCGAAGCGCCCTAAACTATGACGTCATAAAACTGTTCACATTTCTTCGAAGTAATTCCATTTGTAATAAATATGAGGCGTACTCATGTGGACTTGGGTATGCGGAAATATGCCAATCTGCAAGTTCTTATAGCAGATCGATAAAGTATATAATAATAAATAATATAATAAGAGCTAGTAAGTACCAAGTATCGTAGTTATAAATGTCTTTATAAATAGTAAATAATATTTTATAAGTTATTTATATACAAAGTGCCAGGAAGCATAGAGATTGGTACATTTAAGCATAAACTTCTCCATATCACATAAGAAAAAGGTCGCCCCTGCATGATATGCCGGTCACGTGTGAATTATTGGCAACGAGAATCAGGGCCTGATGTCAATCTAAGACCATTGGTCCTCACAAATAATGGATATATAGTGTCACCCACTGCTCTGATTGGGATCTCCAGCAAACACGTGATTGCGTATTGCATTTTAGTGATTTTGCACTGATTTCTTATAATTTTTAGCTTTTTCATTTTGGTAGAGATTTTTGGATTATCTTATAATAAACAACTTTGACAAAGTTTCTATAAAATAAATGGGGGCACTATTACACAATTTCCTAAAATCTCAAGTGCTCTATTGAAGTAACGAAATCACTCTAGAATTAAAATTATATATGAATGTACATAAATTATATAAGTAGCCTAAAAGCCTTATCGAAGAACAAGAAAATGATACTACTACTACTACTACTACTATTGAGGCCGTTGTGGCGCAGTGGCACAAGGGTGCCACCCGTAAACGCGAAGGTTTTGAGTTCGACTCCCACTCGAGGAAGTGAAATATTTCTTTACGTTTTTATTTCCATTTTCTTTCGCTCTGGTGTCGAGGCAAAGCGCGGCGTTGAGTTCTGCCACTCAACACGCAATGCCTCCCCCATTCGGCAGAAAGTGGGGAACGGAGTGTCTTAACACCGAGGTTCCCTCTGCCTACCCTGTTGTGTGCGGGTGTGTGAAGCTGAAAAAAGAAATGATACTAAATTTATCAACTTGAGTGTCAATGTGTCAAAAATGATGTATGCTATTAGCTGTCTGATTAACTTAACAGAGTCTATTTAATATATACATTCTATAAGATACCATGAATAAATATAACAAAGTATTAAATTCCAAAAGAAACTTATGATCCTGAAACTTACGCGCTGTCATAATAAAAAAGCATTGGTGTGCATTTTATTTCCTGATACAGCTCCAATACTGTTATATCAGGGAGCTTCCAAGTTTTATAAATCATCCGCCATATTAAAGTGGGGTAATATAGTAGTGGAGTCACGAGAGGCTAAAGTTTGAAAGTTTGTAAAAGCTATCTCCTTATCAACTGCCGCTCAGAGTGACACGTTCGACTAAATCACGCGAATAAGATGTCTAACTATAAACTCAATATTCGTGAAACTTTTAACTAGCTACTGCAAAAATTTAGCTTTTGACCATTATTCGTTTTATTTTTCATCGAATCTTCATTATAATATCTAATATGTTTGTCGCATAATTTATTTGGACGTAAGTGGCTTTAATGGTTAACATTATGTAACCGATAACGCACAACTGTCACGGTTGTCGTGAGTTTGATCCCCACTCGGGCAAGGTAGGCAAATGGAACCTCGTTTCCAACTTGCGGAGAAATTAATTACATTTAAGTTATTTTCAAGTAACGTGGTGTTGCTTTGCGTCACTTGACATAGCTTTATTAAATGTTATAGATTTTTTTAATACACATCTATAAGGTGTAGTCGGTAATGTCCAATTGCGGCTTCACGGCGGTAACCATACAATTACTATAATATATTATAATAATTGTTATATACAACAGAATATAAAATTTCATCAAATATAAATGGTATTTTTTCGTTAAATCCCACGTAAATGATTGGGACAGCGACACGCGGTGCTTTCGTACTTGATTAAGTGAGCTTTTCAAGTGTATGGCGCATTGAAAAGCGTGACACTCGTATAAATAAATTTATTTTTATTCATTCGCACGATATTTGTGTACTTAATAATTCACCACTGTATGAATTATTTGGTTTAATTTTATATTTCAAAACCATAATCAATAAAAGATAAAAATACACATACAAATCAAGCTAACGTAATATAATTTTTAATTAAAACTAAAAATTATATCCTCGACGGCGCATCATGTACACCTTAACATGTGCGTCCAATTAGCGGACTAACCGGAAGCTACTCTACATCACTCCCTGAGGATATAAATGTTAAGTAAATTTTGTTTAATGTCATTTAAATTTAAATAAGTTAGGATTTAGTATTGTAATATTTCCGGTTTATTTACTTGAGATATATAAGCGATATATATAAATACTATAAAGCGTTGGAAAAGGTTTACTTAACTAAAAAAAAACGATATATATAAATATGTCGGACGCAAAATAGAATTCAAATATTTTGATCCGATTTCTAACTAATATTACGAGGCAAAGCCAGGAGAACCTAAGGGTGTTGAGGCCTCTCTGAATGGGTTGATTGGTTTCTTCCAGGAGAACGATCCAGCAGGTCAAGGTTACTGGAGGCCGATATATGTAGGTAGCGCAGGATCAATTCTCGTGGAGAGTTTTGAAAGGACCCTATGTCCAGCTGTAGGTGTCCTGTGGTTGACACAAGGATCTCGATTACTAAATTCATATTTTTCTCTTAGTACAATATTCTATCAATTCTATAACATTTCAGAATTAATGGAATTCGCAAAAATAATTCCAAAAACATACTCAAGATATGCAAATGTCTCGCGTAAACTAGCTCGGGCACCAACTGATTTTCCCGGAGCGCTTCGCTTTTCGGGGCTTTGCTCATTTGCAATTATTCACTCGGCAAGTGCTGGAAGTAGCTAACGGTGATTGAAACCGACAGTCTCCATCTGATTACGGGAAATTACATTTGAAGCGTATTATAACATGACGCTTTGTTCTACCACACTTCTATTAGACTGGTTTACCGCGTGTTATTTAACTGCGGCCTAGTTTTGCCTAAATATTGTATAACTATTTACTGGCGCGACTGGCTGTGACGTCATAGTTTTATCTTTTTATACTGTCATTTGTTCGGATATTTGTTAATGTTGATTATATATAACATTTGAATTTCGTTTATACGAGATTTAATTACATTTGAATTGTTGTGCAGCCATGTATATGTAGTGCAGCCAGAATATGTAGGTATTATCAAATCATTATTTAGAAAAAAAAATTATGCAACATATTATATAAAGACAACGTTTATGTGGTGTGGTTGTGAGTTCGATTCCTATTGAGAGAAATGAAATATTTCATATTTATATTTCCTTACCCTGGTAATGAATAATTCGTAGAAGTGGGGTGGGGTCGTCGAAGTGGGGTACATAAATGTCTTGATACTAAATTCCCAGGTTCCATTTGCCTAAGTAACTAAATTTTATACATCTCAAGAAACTTTATAAAATTGTTGCCTGCACGTTGAATCTTATTATGTATAAAATTAGAAATAACGGAAGAAAAAATTTTATTTAAAAAAATAATTTTCTTAATTTTTTCTTAATTCTTTATTATGCATTGAAACGCCCACTTGCAAAGAGACGCTATAAATAAAAATAAACTGGATTATTTATAGGATTATGAAAACATAAAATTATTCATATTTTATATCGGTACATTAGTTGTGTATTGAATCCTCTTAAATTGATTTCGTAAAATACGATCGAGGACACACTATAAATAACCTGCCACTGCGCCACGGCGTTGGCGTTTATATTTCAGTTTACAAAGTATGATATTCAATTGAAATTATTTTCTATATTTAAAAGAAATCTTGTAAATGTTAAATCGTTCGAAAAATAAAAAAAAATAGACAAAGCCCATTTCCAGGACAAGAAAGCTGGAGACGTTAAAAGAATTAAAAGCTTCGCAAAACTTATACATTGTGAGAATTTCGTGAGAACAAATAGTGGAAGTTAGAATTCACGGGCCGCGGCTAATCTCTCGCAAGTCCTCGGTCGCGTGTGCTTAGAATATATATGAGTATAGTATTTGCAAGAACGTTCTAAAAGAAATAAATGTTTAGTACTATTTGTGATATAAGATTTTTCTTAAATATTTACCAACGTATTTTTAGCTTCACACTGTATCCTGTAAAGTTCATGATAGGCAGAGAGAACTTGAAAACCTATTTTCCACCGAATTCTACACTTTGCTTGTTGAGCAGTGGAACTCAACTCACTTAATATATATACACAACATATTTTATATAGTCGGTTAATACCATACCGTAATATTCTTTG
>JBAIZZ010000389.1:67456-79859 GCA_037355905.1 Heliconius aoede
CAACATATTTTATATAGTCGGTTAATACCATACCGTAATATTCTTTGTAAATACATAGACATGTTGTATATCAAATCTCTCCTAAATAAGGGTGATAATTCGAACAAACGACTCTAGATAAGGAAGCGCGTGCATCTCAAGACAATGCTGTTCACCCTCCATTGTTTCTGGTAATTAATTCGCCAAATCATTTCATTTTACTTCAAACAGTTCATGACATAGATTTCCATATAGATCTTAAACTAATTTCTGTTTTCTAAGTTGTGAACTAATAAATTGTTTGGTGAAAAGTAAAGGAAAGTTTATTAAATCAAGATTTTATATAGTGTAGTGTAGGCAAGTATGAAAGCGAAATGAAAATGTTAAGTATTTCATTTTCGCGTGCTTTTGCACACCCTGTGACCCTGCGCCATGACTGGGCTCAATAAAATAATAACTAACTATAGCATGCATGCAATGGTAATTAACCAAAATACGCCCCAATTACGCCCCTAAGTGCACCATTTGCAGTTACACGTTAGTTAAAAGAAGACACTTTGTGCTGTTTTGAACGTCGAGTATATAATTACGGTGTAATTGGTTTTAAAAGCTGTGCATAATTATAGTCCATGCAGTATGCGTCTGTGTAGATAATCGTCGTTTTGTATGGGTTTTAATTTTCTATTTTACTTTTTTTTTCCTTCACGCTGCATCCCGCATATAGTATCCCACTATAGACATGCTATCGATTCATATTTTGGGTATGAAAATATCTCTAGTTACTGTCTAATTACAAGAATTAATTAATAGCTATATAATTATATAAAAAGAGATGTTCCCACTGACTGAGGTAAGACGCAAGCACAGCAGTATATATAGTAGGAAATATCTAATATCGATTATCACGAGCTCTGCTGAACCAATCAAAAGAAAACCAGCGGCTAGTTCGTTAATATAACCGCGAAATGTAACAAATTCATTACCAAATAAAGTAATATTTGAATATCCTCCAAGTAGTAACAAAAAGGGAAAAAATGCACTCGACTCATTAATCAACGTCACGTCTTAGCGAGTGACCGGGTTTCTTCTAGATTTTCTGAGGATTGAGTGTTCGTAAAAAGAGAGATACAGAAACTTGTTTTGTCAACGACCTTTTAGCTTTGCGTTATCTGTCTGTAATATTGATGATAGGATTGACATTTATATACAGTGAATTCAATATAAATCTTTAATTAAATTTATTTCAGCTTCTCGCTGTATCCCGCACGTCACTTAGGTTAACTAGTAAGAATGCTTGAACGACTAATTTCATATGAAACTACGCTTTTCCGTGCGACCTTTGCCCACGTGAGATCAAAATAACTAACAGTTATATATGATACAGTGCCATAGATAACGTTGGAAATATTATTGTACTGTAATATAACCAATAAGCCTTCCTCGATAAAAATATTATCAAATATTAAAAGAATTTTTTTTTCAGATTCTCTGGTTAACTTTGCTTACTCTGCTATGTGCAAAATGCAGCTAAAAAAATATATTCCCAACTTGAAAAAATCCCCAATTAGTTCTACCATTCTGTACCTCAATATATAACATGTAAAACAGCGTCTCGTATCTCCATTGTTGCGTGACGGCAAAATTAAGGCACAAACGCTTAACGTTTTCATTTTTAATTTCCGCTATCAGAGTGGGAAATTTAAAAAGCAGATAATACTTTTAGTGGAGCACAACGGCGCGGTGCGGTCGACTCGGGACTCAGGAACTGTAAAATGTGCCTTTTATTGCTCTCTATTAATTACATTCTTCACACTCGCGCCGTGCTATTCGTTTCTGCTTCGTTTGCTTTTCTTTGACGCTGCGTAATATGAACGTTCATATGTATTATTTCTATTTATTAAAAATAAGTTAATTGTAAGTAGATTTATATTAATAGAATTTACCGTACTGAACTTACCTGTTATTTAAAAAAAAATGTTTTTGCTTCACTCTGTACCTAGCAGGTAGCCCAGAGAGAACGAAGCGCCATATGCTACGGTCTCTGCATACCTCTTTTCATACACGAACCTCTAGATTCTGCTCATACTTTTTAAATGACCTTCCGCCAGTATCATAGATATTGTATTTTTGTACTTTAATCGAGTCCGTCTCCTACTTACTTTCACTATAAAGAAGACGACTACTAAAGTAAGAAAATAAAATAAAAATGGAATGGAATTCCAATTCTTCCTATTAATTTTAGATTGAAAATATAAACTAACAGAGTATTAATAGTGAGAGATTTAAAATGTTGGATAAGTATCAATAGCAAATATCTTCTATTTATGCTCTAGTTTTTTGAAATGGCTAAACTAAAATCACTTTTGATAGGTTCACGTCATTACAGTATTATTAAGAAACGACAAAAATTGCCTTAAGTTCTTATTCTACCTTATAGTTCGTTAGTAACAACATATATTAATAGACGCGGCAAGCGAACACTATAAAGTTAGAACAGTCCACGTAGTGTCACTTAAGCGAGTAGACGACTCGAATAAATAAAGTAACAAAGTTCCCCTACAACGTCTCTGCGGAACTAATATTGACGTAATTAATAACAAAGAGACGCCAGCGAGCGAGGTGGTCGTGAATCATAACTTGTGTTTGAGATCTCAGTTCCCTTTCGCTGTGTTATATGATTTTATTATTATATTGTAATTAATTGATTTTAGCAAATAATGTAGGCATAAGTTGTATTGATTTTATTGGTAGCTGGACTTACATTTTATATAACTAAAATTAAATTCAATTAAAGAAAATAAAATATGAATAAGAATGGAGCTTATTAAACTAAGTTATTAACACTCTTATGCCAGTCGGGGCGCAAAGGCACAAGCGTGTGACTGTAAGTGCGACAAGTAGTGGGTTTGATTCCCATTCGAGGAAATTATATTTAATATTTAATATTTTACTTTCTTCAGCCTGGTTTCTAGGTTAAACGCAACGTTGAGTTCTACTGTTCAATACGCAATGCCCACCGATGGGAAGCGAAGCGCTCCCTCTGCCTATCTTGTTACATGTAGCGTCAAGCTAAAAAACATAAATAAAGATCAGAAAAATAATTAATTTACGTACTTTTTCGGATTCTATTCTAGGCATTTGTTTCCTTTTTGACTTGAATTAGACACAAGAAAAGTATCGTTCATACATCATATGAAAATTCGTAATTTCCTCCAAATGGATGCGTAATGAAATTCACCATACTCGTGTACAAAATAGCGAAGAATATGTTCTTGCCAGCAGTTGCTGACGTAAAACGGCATGAAATCTTCAAAGCGTGGGGTAAGTAAGAACTCGTTCAAATAAAACATTCTACAGAGATTTATTGTAATTTTTGTTGGGAGTCTTGATTATTATTTAATGTGTTACCTCTTTGTAGTTTGTACTTCCTAAATAAGCTCAGAAGTGATATTATATAATAAAATCAAAATTTCCAATATTTTAAAATACAATGATACTACTATATTATAATGATATTTCTGATGATAGAATGATATTTCTAAAAACAGTAAAAGCTAATAAAGTAAGAAAAGTCAAAAAGAAATCAATAAGCATCTACACGAGACCAGTTGTGGAACAGGGGCATAGAGTATGACTGTAAACGCGACTGGTTGTGGGTTCGTTCCCCACTCGAGGTAATGAAATATTTATTTAACTTTATGTTTCCATTTCTTCGCTCTGGTATCGAAGCAAAGCGCGGCGCTGTAATCCACCACATAACACGCCACGCCACGCCACGCCACCAGAATTCGGTGGAAAGTGGGGAACGGAGTGTCTTAACACAGAGGGAACCTATTCCCTCTGGCTACTCTGTGTGCCGGATACAGCGTGACTCTGTAAAAAAATACTTCTATACGTAACAGTACTCAATCAACCCGCAAAGTAAAAATTTCCACATTACCGGCTAATCTGAATAAGCTTTAAACGAAGTCTTTCTCGCACAGGAGAAAATGTATTTCTTTGTATATCTTTCAATTTACTACATACGAGAGCCCTCTAGAAGGGTTGGGGCTCCCACGTTAACTATTCTTTTGCTAAATAAGGCGTAACTTAACGACTCGCGGCTGCCTCAAGAGTTGCCATATTTCTGGAAAATATCAATTTTATACTGCACTGCCCTGTTAGATTTGGAAGTCACTGAAATATTGCTTGTAAATAAATTATAATTACAAGCATATAACAATTAAAAGCAAAAGGGCTGTGCTATTCAGGTGAATGAAAAATTGAATATTTTCATCTCCTCACTCTGGCTGGCAATGTGTGGCGTTGAACTCTGCCACCCAACACGCAATATCTCAAATATAATGTGGTGCGTGGGTTACGCATTCTTTATAAAATGTAACATTGAACTACACTGTACAATTTACTGAACTCACATTCCAGTAGTCCTATTTATCATAATGTAAACAAGCCTATACATTAAAAGTTCGATTACTTGTCTAATCTATAAACAAGAAAATATTAATATATTTATTATATATTAAGCTGCCAATTTTACTTAATAACAGACTTTTATTGACACACAGTGTAATATACAGACAAATATAACGTATTTTCCAATAATTATATTTGTACATTGGACATTATATCAATACTTAGTATTAAATATGTTGGAAGTAACAATTGTGCTTTAAATTTAATTAAATAAGGAAATTCAATATTAAGATTAATGAATCATCTCAATATTGGCTGTCAGGAATCATTCGGAATATCATTCGAAATTACTCTCTTGATTGACTCAAATGTGACTTAATTTAATATGTCGAAGCAATAATTATTAATATTGGAAATGAATTTTCACTATATATTTTCTTGGATAGGAAATAATTCATCAAGTCAAGGGAGTCATGGGAGTCAAGTCCCAATATTATTCATATATTGAGACAACTCTTAGTAACTATTGTTAGTATAGTAAACGTAGTTTTACATGATTTTAATGAATTTTGTTCCACATACTTTTCATTCAGTTAACATGTTATGAACTGTCAACGATTATTAAACATTTGAAAAGAAAGAAACGATAACGAGCTCCCTCCTCCGCGTGATCAGCCCGAATTATGAGATACCTTGCCTGAATACCAAATGAGTCGACGAAAGAATTTGCCCAAAATTATTACTAAACCAATCGGCGTACTGTCAGGACCCTCAATAATACAGGTGAGACGTTATATAACGACAGACAGACAGTTTTAACACAGAAAAACAATTGAATGCCTTGAATTTGAATTAATTGTTTTTATTCCGTATATAGAAGAATAGGCATATAATACATTGTGTGTTGTGTAACACCGCGTTTTGCCTAAACGATAAAGGGAAGAACTATAAATATATGTAATATTTTAAAATGTTTCGATTGGGAAACGAACCCACAGACTGTCTCGCTTACAGTTATACGCTTGTGCCTCTGCACCACAACTGACTTCAGTTAAAATAAAAATAATTATTTTTACATGTATCTATAATAAGTTTCTAGGCTTTCATGAACCATTACAAAATTTTTAAACAAATATATGACGTAAATTTCATTTTATAGCTGATATTTCAGTTTTAATAATTCATATATAATATTATGCTATGAGATATATTTAATGTTAAACGATCAATAATTTCTATTCAAAGGCATCAAATGTTTTTGAAATAACTTAATTAAAATTTGCCCAGTTGTATTCCCAGAAACAGCGAAGTTGAAGTTATTATCGATGTACAACCAAAAGTGCAATATAATCTCCAACAAACAAATAAACTGAATGAGTAAAAAATACATAAACAAACAATATAAATTTTTACAACTTCATAAAACCAGCCTCGAAAGTAGTTATCTCGTTCATAATAAAAAAAGGAGACGTGATTTGGAAGTGGCAATGGAAAAATCGTCCAAAATTTCATCTAATGGGGTCTCGTGAAATTGATTTTAAAGTAGCTATGGCTGTTTGGCGAATCTCCAATGAGATCGTGTTCGTGACGTTATGAAAATGTATTTTAAATAAACTAAAGATTTGATCTTTGGTACGAGATCAGAAAGGTTTTTAATTTATTTATTTAGAATTATTTTAAATTGTATTATTCTACTGGAGAGGTGAGGTAAAGTCAGGAAGTTCAAGTATATCAATTCTATTGTAGATTTTATATTCAAGTACATCAACATCCAATGAAAATTTTCGAAAGGTCATTCCTATATATTTGGATTCTAAAACCCTTTTAGGAAGCAGCTCGTGGGAATTGCCAACGAAATCAGTTTTGATAAACATCTCTCCATTTGAATACCTGCCTCTCTCAAGTTAATTTTGTTGCCTTTGCTAAAGTTAGTAATGTAAATATCAGAAATGATGCGATGTTATTACAAAGTGGGGAAATTTATATTAAGTAAACACATATTATTGCTTTCAAACTAAAACTATATGTTTAAGCAGACTTAATAACATGAAATATCGATATATATGGCTTTTCATACTTATTAATTTAATTAATAATATACTTGTGCTGAGGCAGATTCGATTAATACTAGGGGTATTTATTAACTTCACGCTGTATCCTGGCGTGTTGAGTGGCGAAAATCCGCGCTCTACCCAGAGTGCAGAAATGAAATTGTTATTTTTTTTATTTCCTATAGTGGAAATTGAATCTGTCGTGTTGACAGTCGCAGGATTACGCCCCTGCGCCACGACAGGGCTGTTTTTGTTGTTATCTTTTAATTTTCTTACTTTGTTAGATAAAGTGGGGCGTTGATTTCTTATACTCAACATGCAGTCTTTATAATATTGAATGGAACTTAGCACTAGATCTCCGCTGCCTGCCCTATTGTATGCGTGATACATCGTGAAGCAGAAAAAAAACATTTGCACATACATATTCTATTATACTCGCAGCTTCTTGAAGCTACCATTGTAAAAATATACATTGAATTATACGTTGTCCCGACAATGCAATAATAGGATTTGTCGATACGTGTTTACTTTGCGAAAGATTACAGAAGATTCCTTTTATACTACTGAGACAACATTTTTCAATGATAATCTTATACGGATTGGTTTTATATCACATATAACTTATATATTTATTACTGTTTGTAATATATTGTATTACATATTTTAGGCAACGATAATAGTTTGGCGTTACAGGTGTCATAGATCCTTCCAAGGCTCCTCTGCATATAAGTGATCACCGAGTTTACAAGCGCATTGGTGTAGAGTACAGCTATGAGCTATCTTTCTATTATTCTATTTAGGACAAACATTTGTATATTGTAAAAATTTTAGACGATATGTTTTTTTTCTATACAGAATATAACGTAAATCGCTCAACTACAGCTACTTTCAGCCCCACGTTTGGTAATAGAATAAAATGAACAATAATATATTAGGTATAATGTTATATACATATACAAACATCCTTCCGTCCTCTTGTGTAATAAAAGCCCTCTCATAGAAAGTAGGTATACAGACGACCGTAAAACGAAAAGTATGTATCGAATTTTCGTTTTAATCAGGAACACCTTACGGATCATAATGCTATAAAACAAACATAGGGAACAGAAACATTAATACAACTTGAATTAATCTGTCGGCGAGTCCGTTTGCTTAGGAAATTTCGGACTCTAGAAAATCAAGGCGTCGAGATTAAAAATAAAATATTCACAAGTTATTTCAACGTTCATAGAGTAATTAAACTGTGACATAGCACGTCGCTTCTTCGTTTTGATAACTTAAGTGTGACATTTCTAGACTATAAAAAATATAACGATTTGTATGCAGGGGATTGACTTATAACTTCTAATTCTCTGTTTTGTTGTTGTTTAAAGCCTCGTTGCTATTTCATAAACATTGACAACTTCAAATGACACTTTGCAATCTATTTGAGAATCAAAATTAGACAAAGATATTAATTCAGAGAGATCTAAAGTACAAGAACAAAAGGTATCAGTATAAGAAAAGAGCTTCGAATCAACTTTGAAAGGTCGAGGCATAATTTAACTGAGTGCTTTTATTAATTATAAATCGTGCTGACTTCCATTTAAAGATTCCCCTGTCAGATTGTAATTGAACTTAATAATAAACACTTATTTATAGGAAATTGACTGTTATAGTGCAATTTTTTGTATGTTAAGACTACTATATATTATATATACTACTATAAATTATATTCATAGACACTACTATATAATATATATTACTGCGCAGTGATGGATATCTTTAATAGATATCACCGGAAGAAAGTAAGTTAATTTAAACATTTGCCCCATGTTTTTCAAAGACAGTCACATTTTGTATTTTAATATACTGTCAACTGATAGACGAATGCCACCTCAGTCTACCCATGACCACGGACTACTGCAAAGTATTCGAAACGTCAGGTTTCCAAAAATGTATAAAACTTGTATTTAGACTGACGCGGTTTCGTTTCCGCGCCGTAATAGAATCAACACTACGCTGCTCGACACAATGGCTGTGTTATGAATACGTAACGAGATATTAGCTGGTGCTGTAACCTCGTTAAGGGCGGATTCCACTGGAGACTGCGGGTAGATTGTTTATAGATTGTTATTAATTATTTAGTAAGCTATTTCTTGGTCTTTGATGGTTTATTAAATTAATTTTAATCTTTCATAGTAGTTGTAGTACTGTAAGTTCGATAATAATAGTTTTTATTATATATTGTGAGTTGTGTACTCTACATGCGTATAAATCATTTAGGAAGCAATTTATAAGTATTTTATTGTTTATTCAATACATTACTTTTTAGCTTTCAATTTATATATGATTCTCAACTTTGATTTATTCAGATGATGGTGGAAAATCTACTTTACTATGGAATTAAAATAATTTAAAATAATTTTAACAGAAGTCATCGTGACGCAGTAGTGTATTGGTTATGGGTTCGATCCTCAGTCTGTGGTCTCTTTCAGTTCAATTCTCCGTGCCTCATCTGCTATATCGGGAACGCAGTGTGAAGCTAAAACAAAGATTACCTCGGTAATAGTTTTACAATTGTAAAAGCCTAAATTTGTAAAAGCTTTCTAAAAAGATAGCTTCTTATCATTATATTTTCAAAATTATTGACTTATAACGAAATTGCGAAGTGACAGAATTCTATTTGATTCTGAAAATTAATTGATGTGAAACGAAGATATATGCAAAAAATCATCGTGTTGCAATTGGAACATATTTGATATTATTTCTTACGTAATATACTTCGAGGTCACTCGTGGCGCATGAGCATAAGTATGCGATTGAAAACGCGGTCGGTTGTGGGTTCGATTTCCACTCGTGAAAATGAATTATTTGATATTTTCATTTCTTAGCTCTGATGTTGAGTTGAAATACGATATTGAATTTGGCCATTTAATACACAATGCCTCGAAAATTCGGCAGAAAATGGGGAACGGAGTGTCTTAACACTAGGTTCACTGTTCCAACTCAACTACGTGTGGGATATAGCACGAAGATATTTAGTTCTATTTAAACGTGAACTTTACGACACTCAAACATTTGATAGCATTGCGCGTTCTACGCGAAAAATAAATTTAAGCTAACGAATAAGCGTTAAAAGAAACGAGGCAAGTAGTTTAGGCTAGTAACAAGGTATTTAAGTAGAAATTACGATAAAACCGTCATGAAGCCTCAGTAAATAACGTTTATCTGGCTCCTGCGTCTGCCAAATTACTTGGCAAAAACGACTCCTTGAATAGATCTCGAGCTCAGTTGTGGTTTTGTCTTTATGCGCGCGTATAAGAGTAGAACACCTTGTACGCTTAATTATCATTGTTTTTTAATTACTTTAAATTTAGGAATTTATGCGAGAGGACAAGGCAAACGAGCATTCGGGTCACCTGATTGTAAGTGATCACCGCCGCCCACGACCCCATGCAACACCAGAGGAGCTACAGGTGCGTTGCCGGCCTTTAAGGTGGAGGATGTTGGGCGCTGGGGCCCGGCATTACCTAATGCGAAACGCAGTGGCAAGAGCCACTACTTCACGCCGGTTTTAAATGCCGGGGGTGGTATTAATCCGGTCGAGTCTGCCCATGCATGTTGCCATTACTGGCGACGTGAATTTACCACACGTACTCTAGTCGCCTCTTACGACACCGACAGTACCAGGATGAACCTATTCTAAGCCGGGATCACACGGCTAAAATAGTATAAATAAATAAAATAGTTTAGATTTGACTAGAAACCCAATTTTAACTATAAATTAACATTGAATATTCATAATATATATCGGTTATTTTACTATCTAACGTTTGTATTAGCAACGTAGGCATAATATTGAATGTTAAGCTTTATTTGAAATGTATACCGCAGGTTAATTAGTGTGGGAATATTCATGATGAAAATGTTTGATTTGTTTAAAAGTATTTGGTAGTTTATGAGTGTAATCCCGTAATAGATGCGCATACTGCGATATAAATGCATTTAAATTAAGTCTGAGAAGAAAATAACGGGAACGGTAGACACATAAATATTACGGACAAAATGAAATAAGTAAAAAAGATGAAAACAAAAAATTATAAACTAATATACAATACATAAAATTAACTATTTACACTTATTATTTACACGCAGGAATATTTAATTTATATTGAAAAGAGTTTTCTCATGAACGTGGCGGGTCTTTAAATAATGAAGATACAACGAGCGGTCTCGATTGTTCGGTACAAAGTTTGTTGCTTAATAAAACTTGTTCAATATTCTTCCAAACTTTGAACAACATTTTTTTGTCGATCAGTTTATTCGAAGTATTTCATAATCACTACTCTATGAGCTTTTTTAAAAGCTTTATTTAAGTTATTTTTTTTCTTTTAAATTTCGTCAAACGCGATTGTTGTTTTATATATTTCTAGATAGTTTTATTAAGATGTGTGGATATAGTGTTTTAGCCGTGTGGTCCCGGCTTAGAGTAGGATCACCCTGGTACTGTCGGTGTCGTAAGAGGCGACTAAAGTACGTGTGGTAGAGTCACGTCGCCAGTAATGGCAACACGCATGGGCAGACTTGACCGGATTTAATACCACCCCCGGCATTTAAAACCGGCGTGAAGTAGTGGCCCTTGCCACTGCGTTTCGCATTAGGTAATACCGGGCCCCGATGCCCTTCATCTCCACCTTAAAGGCTGGCAACGCACTTGTGGCTCCTCTGGTGTTGCATGGGGTCGTGGGCGGCGGTGATCACTTACCATCAGGTGACCCGAACGCTCGTTTGCCTTGACCTCTCCCATAAAAAAAAAAAAAAAACAAAAAAGTCTAATCTATTCAACAAATTATATATTATTACTAGATATAAATAGGATAGTTAGAAACCGTGAGTAAAGGTTCGTATAATTTAAATATTTGTGTTGATATATGTACTTTAATAAATTATCTAGGTACCTAAGCTTATAAACATATTATTATTCCTTAAAGATATTTAAAAATATCTGTAGTAAGTTTATACTGTTCTAAATAAATAAACCCTTACAACCCTTATACAGAAATCATATATATTATTATTTCCAGTTCCAGTCCAGTTCAAAACAAAACACCTATTTACCTCAGCTTTATTTTAATAACCAACAATAAAGAATATTATTATAATAATGTATTCTTAACATTTTAATTAGTTAAACAATCGTTAAGAAATAGTGCTCGACATCGTTAAAATAACAAAAATCCACGTCTCATTAAAGTGACAGCGTTGCGTCAATTAAACATAAAATATAGAGATACGCCCGACTCTGTGAGGAACCTCCTCCCCTCCCCCCTCTGCCTTCCTTCGTCCACAATCCGACCCGAGATCTCATTAGCGCAGTACTAAATGTACAATTTATTTTGTATCCGACACCAGCTTTGTTTCTCTTATAAGTATCGCCACTTACTTTAGGTTAACATCGCGTTGCCTCAATTAAAATTTTCAATACAAATTGCTGGAGTTCGATCAAATTAAGTTCGCTATGATCACTTCATAAATTAATAGGAGTAGACGATGTTCGTGGAATTTGATATTTTTTAAGTATAGGTTTTTTTATTATCGTGTATTTTTTTTTGGAAAAAAAATATTGACAATGCATTGAAAAACGTTTAATAGTTAATTAAATTCAGAATATATAATATAACTTTTTCAATTCACCACAATGTGTACTCTGTATCAATTCCGATTGACATCCCGGATTTCTTTTTCTATTGCCCGTTCTGATAAGAGCTAGTTTAAGTTTAAGCGTTAAGTTTTTATTTTAGAGTTTAGGTATAACCTTTGTATACTTTCACCTAGAAAATGTCTGTTTTTAGTACTGCTATCTGTCTATTTATATATATTTTTCTTAACCCTCATGTGTTAAGCCTCTATCGAATATAGCTTTGAGAGGAAACTTCACCATATATCATAGAAAATAAATCAAATAAATTGCAGTTGAA